>JAKWIX010000318.1:55364453-55491953 GCA_027704785.1 Solanum chmielewskii
TGCATTCAAATACTTTTAGTGTATTATTTCTACTTTGAAAGCTAATATGCTTTTCATGTTTAGGTGTAATGATTATTTGAACTAGTTAATACAAAGGTTTGAAGGTGTACCAATGTTCTCACTATAATATGATTTTATCTTGATTAATTTTTACCCGATATTGCACCTGTTATGAGACTAGTTTGAATAGGTCGAGTGATCATCATGCTCTTTTGTTTCATATATATTTTATTACTTAGGACTTCCTTTTTTTGAAGTCTCGAAACATCCTTATGAAACTTGGATAAATCTTTGTCTCGTTCTGTTTGGAATAGTTTGGCATTCATTTGGTTTCAACTATGTTGGCTATTGACTTTAGTTTTTTCTCTATTGTCTGTGTGTGTTCCTTTGGTCCTGACCTTCTCAATTATGTTAACCTCTCGTAAAGTCTATAACTTATTGTTCTTGCTTGATAGGATTGATGTTTATGTCTCTTGGGATTAATCCATGATTTACATCTTTAAATTTCAAACAGCTAGCCCCTGTAAGTTATCTGCGTGTTCCTCCATTCGGCTTCATTTCTGTTTCTTGTCATGATAAATTTTTGGACAGTTGTTTCTCATTTTGTGTTCACTTTTCTATCATGTGCAACTTTAGCATTTTTCCAACTTGCTTGTTTAGCTTTGTTTTTGTTCTTTAGGACAAATGCTCCATGGTAAAATGATTTCCTCCCAAGTTAAATGTCTATTCCTATTTCAAAATTTAGTCGCTGCTTGGTAACCTTTTCTGGATACATGTGATTATTCTGTCTTTTAGCTTAGCATGGACTGTTAACGTTTTTTTTGGCTCCTAATGCCCTGGGTTCTTTCTAGGAAAAATTACTCGTAGGAATATTTTTTATAAATAATTACTGATTTTAGCAGTACTTTTTATTTATTATCATTCATATTAATACTATGTTAAATTTGCAATATGTATTAAAAGTGAATTAAGTATGAAAATATATATGTATTATAACTATTTTTAAAAATATATTATAATTGTTTGGTAAAAAATTGAAACATTGTATTATAAGTGTATTAAAATGTGTGGTAAATGTATTATCCATCAATACAACTTGTATTATATGTGAATAATAAATTGTTTTTTGTAATATGAATTAAAAGTGTATTAAAAATGTATTAATTGTGAAAAAATAAAAAAATGTTATTGTTATAAATTGTAAATATTTTTTATTTGTAGTATATTTATATAAGTTCCCTTTCTTTATATATATATATATATATATAGTGTTTTTGCAATTAGTATAAAATAAAGGGAAAATTGTATAAAATAGCAAACTAATAACCTAAATTAAATTAAATAGCTAGGGTTTGATTTAATTGTGCTCCATAGCAAACATTGACAAAAATTTGCCAGGCGTCTCTCTTCCAGAAGTCTCGCTCACCACTCTCCCATTCTCACCTCTCTCGCTTTATACACAGAAGTGTATAATTTCTGTTTCTGTTTTGTATAAAGCGAGATAAAATTGTATATACACATGCAAAAATGTATATCTTCGTGTTATGCACTTAATTATATAATTTACAAACATTTTACTTCAAATATTGCAGAGAAAAAGGCCAAAGAATTATACAATTGTGAATTATACAATTGCAGTGAAATACAATTTTTTCTAGCTTTATACAACAGAAGTGTATATATTGTGTTTCTGTTTTTGTATAAAGCGAGAAAAACATATATCTTCTTGCTATACACTTATAATTATGCAATATACATACATTTTAATTCGATTCAACTGTATGCAAAGCTAATTATACAATTGCAGCGAAATAGGCCAGCGAATTATACAATTTAGGCCAGCGAATTATACACTTTTATATGTATAGCGAATTATACAGTTTTTATGTTTGTTATGGAGTGCAATTATGCAAAGTTTGCTATATTATACAATATGATTTTTTTGTTTGTTATATGTGAAAGTTGCCATAAAATAAAGTTGTCCTAACCTTGTTGGGTTCAACTGTTAGTGTCATTGCTTATCATGTTTTGATTATTAAATGGGTTGAATATCATATGTATTGTTATGGACATTAAGTGCTAACAATAGTTTAAGGAGAAACTTACAAAAATTACTATATTTATAGGGTTATTAAAGTTAAATAGCTATAAGTATGATATGTATAAAAAATGACTATATTTTAGCTCTTTTTCTAGCTATATTATTGTATATGCTTTTTATTTTTCTATTTATACATTGATACAATTTTAATTATAATGAACTAAATCAGGAAATTGTATGAATTGTATGAATTCAAATTAGTATCTTTATTTATAAAATTTAAAGTATTAATATATCAAGCATACAAGTATTTGTAAAAACATAATGGATTAATATATTAAACAAGATAAAGTATAACAATTCAACATATGAACACGATAATTTTAAAAATGAATACATTGTTGTTAAACAAAAAATGAATACACTAATATAGTATACATATGAACATTGTTTTTGAACAAAAGATGAATATATTTGACAAATACATAAATAAAAAAAATGGAAAATAATAGAATGTGTAGGTAGAAAAGGTGTGCAAGTATTTAATTGTATAAAAAAATGAAAAAAAATCACAAACAACAATCTCTTTATGGTCAGTTTTTCTTATAATACTTGTGGCTTGGTGTTGACTCATTTTTATTTTTTTTTATAAAAAATTGTATTAATGTATCTAATTATACTTGTATTGCCTAATTAACCTTTCAAATTTGATAGATTACTTATGTATCCAAATATACCTGTATTCAGAAATTACCATTTCAACTTGTGTTGATATTAGTATACAAGTATCTATGTATATAACTATTCTACTATATACAAATTTGACGATTACACAAACCTCAATCTCTTTTTGTTCGTGTTCTTCTTGAACTACTCTTTTTTTTATAACTATAGTCATTGTAATATGGAAACAAGTCAATTGAAAGCCTATATATAAAAATAGATGCAACACATATGTATACAACTATGATTTATATAAACACGAGGAGAAAATCAATCAAGTAATATCTAATGAATTCAAATTACAAAAATTGCCCCTAAAATCATCAAAAAGATCTTAAATTGAAAGAAATTTGGAAGAAAAATACATAAATTTTGTGATATATGAAGATTGATGAAAGAGAGTATTAGTGAGGGTAAACATGGGGAACCAATCACATAAAATATGTCCACACATCATAAAGTAGGTGTGTAACAATAATTTTCCTATTTAACTTTTCTAATTATTTTTATATATACTTAACTTTACTATTTATTGTGTAATTATATCCATATAACATAAAAAAAATTTGTATCTATTTATTTTAAATGTATATTAATTTTTGCCATATTTTGTAGTTTTTCCTGTTTAAATAGTCATTTGTTTTATCATTAGCATGGCTCGAGTCTATGGAATTTGTACTCCTTATCTAGATCCACTCTTTAATTCAATCGACCCACTTGCCATATATTTGTTAAAGAGTTGCTATGATTTGTCTTCGGTATATTTTTGCTCTATCAATTTCGGATGCTAATTATTTTTTTTTTAATTTTGTTCTTTTACATGTGATACCAATCTAAGTTCATTTTGGACTCATTCCCTGCATTTCTTTAGGTCGAATTTCTTTCGAGTCAGCCCCGTCAATGTTCTATGATGCTGGAAGCTGAAACAGGACCCGAACAGTCCAAAACTGGTTGTATGCTCCCTGTATACATCAGTATACACTAGTATACACCATGAAAATATTAATATACATGTCAAAATGCAACAAACAATAGACAAAAACAAAGATACAGGTTTGAGGCATCAAGGTGGACTGTACACAGTCGATATATGGGTCGATATACAAGAAGTGCTAATATGCAAGCTGTATATACTGATATACGGCTTTTGTATACAAAAATGGGTTTTGATTAAAACCCCAAAAGTAGCAGCAAATTCGGCTAAGAAAGTCCAAGTTCATCTTCTCCTTTATTCCCTTAACTTACTTAATTGTGATTATTTATTGCTTTGTGTTTTTTGTTAACTCTAACTTAAAATAACTTGATTAAATTCCCCAAAAGATGAATCATATTCATTATGTTTTTTCGTCTTGATATAATTATTTAATTATTTTTAATCACTTGTATCATTATAAATGATCTTTAGTCAAAAAAATTTACTTTTCTTATATTAATTTAAGTTATTTTTATGTTTTAGTTAACCAATTTGGTTTAAATGTAAGATCCAATTTTCCAAAAAATTAAAAAATGTTCTTGTAACTATTTTCTCAAGTTAATCGAATATTTTAATTTAATATTATTATATATATATCAAAAGTTTTTTCCTAAAAAATAGTTAAAATATTTAACCTAAGCCGTAGGATAATCGCATGTTAGCGGACGCATCAAATTCCTTAAAAATCTTCTTGAAGCGTAAATAAGAACTTCTTACCCATTTTCTCTAAATTTATTTATATAAACATTTAATCTGTTAGAATCTTTTTAAATTAAGTTTTCTTAATGTCTTTAAAAAATGAAGTGACGTCTCTTTTCTAAGTATTTTGCTAAATTATTTTATACTTAAAAACATTTCAAAAAGTAATTTTACTAAAGACGGTAAAATTACAGCATAACACATGGCTATTAGTAACATGCTAAAGTAGCAACATCGATTGAAACTTTATGAAACAACAAAAAGATCGAAGGGTATTTCATTGAAAAGTCATTTTAACTTTTCACTGTCTCACACAATGAAGAAGCAGGGAACCATTCTTTCATTGACCCATTGATCATTTGACACATGCGGTATGTAACACGTGCTACAATGTTTTCTCCTTATATTGGGTTATGTGTCTCATTCTTTTTATCATCCAACTTCGTATAGATCTTAGTATAAACACCTTAAGATGTTTAACCTCAGTTTCTCTTTTTCATTGATCCTTACATTCATTTTCTTTGAAAAAATTTTATTTGGCTCATAAAACAAGTCATAATTTGGTGGTGGACTCATCTCTTTACGTTTTTCAATGTAAGAGGCGATTGCTCGTGTGAGATAGTCAATCTCGCGACTTGTTCAACACACTTTATTTGTTTCAAATTATCACAGGCATATTATATTTGAATATAAATTCAATTTGTGTAGAAGAGAATATTATAACAATCAAGTTATTCTACAATACTGAAATATCATCATATTCTACACAAATCAAGAGCCTTAACATGTTTTTCAAACAAGTCTCTAGAGATTCCCTTCGTAAGAGGATCAAATATTATTTCACATGTACAAATGTATTGTAAAGTTATTTCTCTACTATCACTACGTCTCTTACAAAGTTATACATGATGTCAACGAATTGTGGTTTGGTATGATATTTAGGATCCTTCGTAAATGCGATAGATGTTTGACTATCATAATGTAAAATCAATGGACCCTTAGAAATTTTTGCAATACCCAAATGCTCAAAGAATCTCTTAAACCAAACAACTTCTTGTACTGCACACACAAGACATGAATTCTGATTCCATGGTTAAAAGAGAGTTGTTCAAGTTTGCTTCTTACTTTTTCATGAAATAGCACCACCATTTAGTAAGAAATCATAACTGGATGTTGATTTTCTATCATTCCGATCACCCGCTCAATCAACATTTCTCTAACTTCTTGAGAATAAATCATATCCACTAAAAGAAAGTGTATGATCAACAGATTTCTTAAGGTATCAAAATATTCTCTTTACTAATTTCCATTGATATCTTTGAGGATTGGATTGATACCTGCTAACTACTCACAACATAACAAATGTCGGAGCGAGTACACATCATAGCATACATCCAACTCCCAACAACACTAGAATAATGAACTCGATATATGTCTTCCTTTTCTTTTTCAGTCTTTTGACACATTTTAAGGCTTAAAGTTTCACCTCTTGCTACATGAGTATCCATGGATTTGAAAACATTCATTCGAAAACGTTCAAAGATTTTCTTTATATAAGTTTCTTGAGATAAACTCAAAAATTTCTTGGAACGATTTCTGTGGATCTTAACACCCAATATATATTCTTCTTCACCCATATCATTCATATCAAATGATTTTGAAAGTCATGACTTAACAATTTCACATACTCTAAATTATTTTCAGCTAATAAATTATCATCTACGTAAAGAGAAAGAATTACGAAATTTCCATCTGACTTTTTCACATAGATGCAATGACCTTTATTGATCATGGTAAAATAAAATGGTATCATATCCTTATTAAATCTTAGGTACCATTGCCTTGAAGATTGTTTTAGGTCATAAATTGATTTTTTCAATTTACAGACTTTCTTTTCTTGACCTTTAACAATGAAATCTATGGGTTGTTCCATGTAGATTTCCTCATTTAATTCTCCTTGAGATCTTCATGTCCATCTTGTGTATTTCTAAATCTAAAAGTGCAACTATAGCTAAAAGCAATCGTATGGAGGTAAACTTCACAACTGGTGAAAAAGTTTCCTCATAGTTTATTCCAACTTCTTGAGTAAAACCTTTTGCCACCAATCGTGCTTTGTGTCTCTCTATCGTCCCATCGGATCTGCATTTAACTTTGAGAATCCATATATGCCCAATAGATTTACGTTACTTAGGAAGGTCAACCACATCTCATACTTTATTTATTTTCATAGACTCTAATTCTTCTTTTGTAGATTTTATCCTTTCATCTCTTCTAGGTCTCTCCAAGGCCTCATTCACAGAATTAGATTCATCCAACTCTGCTGGAGATACTAAGAAAACATAATCCTCAATCTCATAAGATTGCTTAGGCATACCTTTTCTTGTACTCTTACGTATTGAAGTTAAGATTCATCAATAGAATTTTGGGATTCAAAGGTCCTACTTGGACCAGGAATTATTTCTTGATCCATTGAATTATCAAGTATGTCTAACAACAATAACTGATCTTCTAAATTCAATATTTCGTACAAAGGTTTAACTTCACTTATTTCACCCTTTGTGGGAAAATCATTTTCCAAAAATTTGACATCTCATGATACAATTTTAATAATACTTTCATCCTCCGGTTCATCGATGAACACATACCCTTTCGAGCGTTCAAAGTACCTTATAAAATACATTTTTTTTACTTAGTTTGCCAAATTCATCAAAACGATCTTTAATATATGTCACACCCACAATCGTAAATCATACATATTTATTTTATGACCAGTCCAAAATTCATAAAAAGGTGGAAGGCACTGATTTAGAAGGTACTTTGTTCAATATGTAAGTCAATAATGCATCTCCCCAAAAATAGATAGACAAACTTGTCTGCGCAATCATTGATCTTGTCATGTCTAATAATGTTTTATTTTTTCGTTTAGCAACACCATTTTGTTGAGATGCATAAGGAATAGTTAACTATTTGATAATACCCTTTTCAGTACATAATTCTTTAAATTTATTTGACAAATATTCACTTTCTCGGTTAGTTCTTAAAGACTTTGTGTTTTTATCTAATTGATTTTAACTTCATTCATATATCTTTTAAAGCACTCAAGTGTTTCGTTTCAGGTTTATGAGAAATTAAATAGACATAACCAAAGCGCGTGAAATCATCAATAAATGTAATGAAGTATGTAGCATCATACGGTGCCTTCACATTTATTGGACCACAAATATCAAAGTGAATTAATTGAAGTGAGAACTCAACTCTTTTAGCCTTCCCAAAAGATTTATGTGTAACCTTACCAGCATTTCACAAGTTGGCATATCAATCTTGGTAAAAGAACCTAAATTTTCTTTTTTTGCCAACCTATTCATTCGATCTTTCCCTATGTGACCTAATCGTGCATTTCATGTAATAACATCAATAATATTGTTGCTTGCATAACATGTCATTAAACAACGATAAATATAATAGTTAAGTTGAAGGATTACAAGAGGTCATAACAAAGTCCAAAACCATATAAAACATTATCTAGAGTTATTCTAACACCATTATGACTAAAAAACAAATCAAAACCAACGTCTAATACAATAGACACAAATAATAAGTTTCATAAAAAATCTGGAGCATATAGGACGTCATGCGTCACCACGCAAGTCCACTTTGCAAGTGTCTATCCCTTTAACTTTCAATTTCACATTATTTCTCACGTAGATCCACCTTGATTTAGATGAAAGTCGACGAAACTCCACAAATGCTTTTCGATCTCGACTCATGTGGTCGGTGGATCTGAGTCTACAATCCACATAGGATAAAATTCAGTTAGTAAAGAAGTGCTAGAAACATATGCAGAACTTCGAGATGCATTCAGAAATGCTACCTTTTTTGGCTCAGTTCACTCACGGGAAAAATGGCCTAGCACTTGACAATTGTATCACTTTATATTGCTCTTGTCTCTCTTCTTGAAAAACCATTTTCCTTTCTTGGAATTTGGATTCTTCCTTTTCTTAGAGGGTCCCTCTTTAGTCTCTTTGTCTTTCCTATTCTTTTTCATATTTTCCTTACGCTTGAAGCCTGAAGATTTTGTACCACTTGACTCTGCCACAAAGTCATTAGAAACAGTTTTACAGCACAGGCGCTCAACTTCAAGTTTAACATGGCGTGCAACATCAGAAAATTTTTTGATGCTATCATTATGGGTCAAGTTAACCTTCAAATGTTCCAAATTATTGGGAAAAGACAGAATCACTGCCTGAACTTGTTGCTCATCTTATCGAACATGACCAACACTCTTGATTTGAGTTATCATGTTTGACGTCACCCTAAGGTGTTGTTTGATATTCTTATCATGATGCTTTTTGTAAGTGTCGAATTTGATAGTCAATTGTCAGAGGCGGGTTACAGATGTACCCCTATACATTTCTCGTAGATGTTCCCAAATAGCATGAGCAGTAAATTTCTCACATTCATGTATGAGGTCATCAACACAGAATTAACTATTATTCCAGGTGCAGTGGAGTAAGCTTTTTTCCAAGCTTTGTAAACTTCAAGATTCCTTCTGTGTTATGCAGTATTACCCTCTTCTGCTTGATTAAAATCACGATTTATACCTTCCGGAGTATTTTGCTCTTCCAGTACATATCATATTTTACGACTCCAAATGTCGTAATTGTCATCTTTAAGTTTTTCACCTTCGTTTAATTTAACAATGATACTTTTGTATGTCGCTTTGATTTCTTGATAGAGTTTGTGTCGCCTTTGAGACAATAATATTTATTATTTCACGCTCTCGAAAATGTGTCTTAGACAACTTGCTCTTCTACTTTATTTCTTTGCTCGATTTTGAGAACTCCCACTTGTAGTGATTTAAGCATATTCCTATTCAGCCATATCTGAAATGAGAACAAAACAAAAATATGGTTAATACTATTTAATGTGACAATATATGTCCCAAATTTCTCATAAAAGACGAGAAACTATTTAAGGAATATAAAAGCTAAGCGAATCTATCAAGAACAATTTTAATACACATAATTAAAATTATAATATAGTAAAAAAACAATTGATCACTAGTCTTTGTGAAATAAAGAAGATAATACAAAGTCTATTTCCCAAAAAGATTGACTATAAATCCTTCTTCTTTTTTTTAAATCCTATCCATTGTACAAATACAATAATTAATATCTTATGTAAATTGGTATGAGTGTCACATCAGATGACAAAAGTGTTTTTGTAATTCTCTATTAATATCTAGCAGAAAAGAAGCAACTTACGTCTTTCTTTAAAAAAAATTAAGTCCTCCATAGTACTATTATAAAAGCATGTGTACTAGTCTCCTTAATCTAAAAGGGCATTGTATTTTTTTTTTAATTGACCTCTTCCAACAAAGAAAGTACAAAAAAATAAATAGTACAAGATCATATAAAACCATAACAAACCTTTTCCTTTACTACTCTTATCTTATTCAACTTTTCATCTTATATCTAGATTAAAAACTTTAAAAAAAAACAGCAAAACGCTCATTCACGATAGAGAACAAAATTATTCTCTATCCTTTTCTTCATCCACGACAGAGTAAAAAAATTATTTTTGTCCAAAATAAAAGAAAAAGTTGATCATCTTTAATTGTTTCCCAACAAAGAATGAAACTAAAGACACTTCATTGTTAAAATATCAAGTTGAAGAATGAAGGTATGTTCTTAGATTTACTATCAATTTTAATTTTTTTCTAACATATGAATCGACTTCATCATAGTTTCAAAGAAAATATATACTGATCTTCATATAAATATTCTTGACACAATAGACTGATCTTAATTCATCATAGTTTTAAAGATCTACATATAAATATGTTGATATTTACATATATATATATATATATATAATCTGAAGTGTTAAAAAAATACTTAATTTAAAAAGAAGAGAATATTAATGTTGGAACAGTTACATATAGTTATTCCCGACCCTTATTAAATTAATATTATCTTCTTCTTTTTCCTTCTTTTTTTTATTGAAAAAAACAATTTTGGGTTAGATCGGGTCAGGTCGGTCCACATCGGTGATTCAAATCCAAAACTTACATTATCAAAACCACATACATTTAGTGGTTGATTACATTTTACTTCAAAAATTTTCTCAATTATAAAAAAATTGAATTTTTCATTGCCAGATTGTTCGATACATTACAAATAATACATTACTTTATGGAATGGATGTATCCAAGAGAGGATAGGAATTTATATGAGAGTTGATATGTATCTGAGAATGGGATTGATTACAAGAAAGGATAGGATGTATACAAGAATAGATAGGGATGTATCTGAGAAGGAAAGATTCTATCCGAGCGAGAGGGGATAGGAATGTATCCGACAAGGAATTTTTTAAACGGAAAAGACTCAAAACTATCCTTAAACTATTTGAAATAGCTCATATATACCCTTAAAATTTATTCCGGCTCAAAACTACCCTTCCCGTCATACTATTGGGTCAAAAGTACCCTTTTTATTAATGGAAGTTGTTAAATGTCACGTGAATGTCATATGAATGTCACATTGCATGCCAATAGGATGCCACTGTCACATAAACTAAATAGAAAGGGTTAAAATACCCGTAAACTATACGAAATTGCTCATATTTACGCTTGAACTATATTTCGGCTCAAAACTACCCTTTCCGTCAGACTATTGGATCAAAAGTACCCTTCTTATCAACAGAAGTTGTTAAGTGTCATGTGGATGTCACATTGCATGCCAATAAGGTTCCACTGCCACATAGACAAACTCCCTAAATCCTAATTGCTTCCCCCGTCATTTCATTATTTCAGAAATGATATATTCACTGGTTCTCCCTAAATTCGCGGCTAGGATTTTATACTTTTCTTCGTGGCTGGGTTTCAAAGTGAATATTCATGCTTGTAGGTTAGTAAATCTTTTTCTTATTTTATTATGTTTAAGATTTCAAAGCATAATAGTTAGTATTTCACAACTTTCCCCTAATTTTGCAGCTAAGGTTTCGTAGCTTTCTTCGGGGCTGAGTTTCAAAGTGGATATTCATGGTTGTAGGTTAGTAAATATTTTTTCTTATTTTATTATGTTTACGATTTCAAAGTATGATAGTTAGAATTTCACAACTTTCCCATGATTTCGCGGCCAAGGTTTCATAACTTTCTTCGGAGCTAAGTTTCAAATTGGATTTTCGTCGTTGTAAACACTATAAAATAAGAAAAAAGTTTACCAACGAAGAAAAATGTGAAACCTTAGCCGCGAAATGAGGGAGAATGGTGAAATCGTTTCTGGAAAATAATGAAATGAGGGGAAAATGAGTAATTAAGATTTAGGGATTTAGTCAATATGACACATGTGGTATTTAACAACATTCGCTAATAAGAAGGTCAGTTTTGACCCAATAGTTTGATGGAAGGGTAGTTTTGAGCCGAAATATAGTTTAGGGGTAAATATGAGCTATTTCGAATAGTTTAAAGGTACTTTTGACCCTTTTTCTTTTAGTTATGTGGCAGTAGAAATTTATTAGGGTTTCATGTGGCATCCAAATGACATTTAACAATTTCCGTTAATTAGAATGACACTTTTGACCCAATAGTTTGACGGGAATAATAATTTTAAAACAAAATATAATTTAAGGGTATATATGAGCTATCCCAGATAGTTTAAGGGTATTTTTGACACCTTTTTATTTTTTAAATGAAAGAAAATTTTAGAGATTATAATATTTAAGTTGTGTATTTATATAATTTTTTATTAAATATCATCTATATATAACTTATTCTACGACTCTTACGTGATTTGTACGTAAAATGACAGTTTTTAGTGCAATATTATTAATACTGACCCGGCGGGCCGATCTAGTGCATTGAGTTGAGAGATGATCTTTATAAATAAAAAATAAACATCTTTCAGAAAAAAAATCTTAAAATTGAAAACAACAATTGTGAAGGACTACATAAACAAATCTCTCAATACCAACAAAAAAACAATTTATACCTTTAGACAAAATAAATTAAATACAAAAGTAGACCAATGACTAGACCGGTTTGCAAGTTACACTCTTCATTTTGTTTAGTTGTCATAAAAATTTTTAGTGTTAAATAATATAAATTTTAATAAATATTTTAAGATATATTTTTTTATCTTATAGATAAAAAAAAATACAATATATAATACTTTTCATATATTTTTTAAAAATCTAAAATTTCATTTTAAATATAATTTAATTTAATTCTAAAAAATAATCAAATTAACTTTTGAAAAGCATATCAACATAACTAAAAAGGAACCAGGGAGGGAAGTATAATGTTTTCCCTACCTACTTATTTGACTTTTTATGCTTGACTAAATCCAATGTCTGGTTATTGATGAAACGGAGTATTATAGCATCATATCTATTAGAAAAGATTTTAAAAAATAAAAAATCATAAGTATCAGTCGTATATATGACGCTCGTTAAACAAACTATTGTCCAATAGGATATATAATTTATTAAAATAATAATTATTATAAGAATACTGACTTGTCATTGACCAGCAATACCTTTGGAAAAGTTCTCTACAATATAAATACTTGTGCACACTACACAAGTTCATCAAAAGGAAACAAATCCAAGAAAATTGCATATCAATATATTTGATGATGGTTCCCAAAAAAGTTCAATTTCTCATTTTCTTATATCTCTTTACAGTTACTTTCGCTTCCACGGAGGAAGCAATTGCCCTCCTAAAATGGAAAGCAACTTTCAAGAACCAGATTAATTCCTTATTCGCTTCATGGACTCAGAGTTCAAATACATGTAGGGATTGGTATGGAGTTATGTGTTTAATTGGTAGGGTAAGCAAGGTGAAGGTGCTCGTGTCATTGATACACTCTATGATTTTCCATTTTCGACTCTCTCTTTTCTTGAATATGTTGATCTTAGTGTGAATAATCTCTCTGGAACTATTCCACCTGAAATTAGTAATCTCACTAATCTTGTCTATCTAGACTTGCACACCAATATGATTTCAGGCACAATTCCATTACAAATCGGCTCACTAGCAAAGCTCCAGAACGTTAACATCTATGACAACCTTTTAAATGGTTCCGTTCCTAGCTCATTGAGTAAGTTGACCAACTTGTCTATTTTGTCTCCTTATCAAAATAATCTTTCTGGCTCGATTCCTACCGAAATAGGTTATTTAAGGTCTCTTACTTCTCTAGATTTGGGTATTAATTCTCTAAATGGTTCTATTCCTACTTCATTGGAAAATTAGACCAGCCTTTCTATTTTGTATCTTAATCAGAATAACCTTTCTGGCTCCATTCCTGAAGAAATAGGTTACTTAAATGTCTCTTAGTCAACTAGATTTGGCTAAAAATTCTTTAAGTGGTGCTATTCCTGCTTCATTGGGGAATTTTACCAGCCTTTGTATTATGTACTTTCATCAGAATAACCTTTCTGGCTCCATTCCTAAAGAAATAGGTTATTTAAGGTCTCTTAGTCAACTAGTTTTGGCTCTAAATTCTTTAAGTGGTGCTATTCCTGCTTCATTGGGGAATTTGACCAACCATTCTATTTTGTACCTTTATCAAAATAACCTTTATGGCTCCATTCCTGAAGAAATAGGTTATGTAAGGACTCTTAGTTATTTAGATTTCTCTACTAATTTACTTAGTGGTTCTATTCCTACTTCTTTGGGAAATTTGAATGAGTTGTATCTTTTGTCTCTTTTTTCTAACAACCTTTCTGGTTCGATTCCAAGTGAGTTGGGAAATAAAGGAAGACTTGTTACTATGTATTTAGTTACTAATCAACTCATTGGTTCAATTTCGGATTCCTTTGGCAACTTGAGAAATTTGCAATAGATGTATCTCCACAGCAACAATTTTACTGAGAAAATTCCTTCATCTTTCTGTAATTTGATGAAATTGTAAGCGGTGTATTCGCGGAGAAACAACTTGAGGGGAGAAATTCCACAATGTCTAGTTAATATCAGTAGACTCGAGGTATTGAAAATAGAATATAATAATCTTGGTGATGATATCTCTCCATCTATTTGCAATCTAACATCACTAAGGATTTTAGATTTGGATCGAAACAATTTGAAGGGAGCTATTCCACAATATTTTGGCTACATGAGTGGTCATCTTGAGGGTTTAAATATCCACCAAAACAATCTTTATGGGACTCTTCCAGAAATTTCTAGCAATGGAAGTGTACTCAGAAGCTTACACTTAATTAGAAGGGAAAATCCCCGATCTTTAGCCTATTGCAAAAACTTGGAAATTTTTATTTAGGAGACAATCACTTCAACGACACATTTCCAATATGGTTTGAGACTTTATCAAATCTGAAAGTTTTAAGCTTGAGATTGAACAAATCTTATGGGCCAATTAGAGCTTTAAGTAATGAAAACATGTTTTCTGAGCTTTGAATCACAGATCTCTCTTACAATGCTTTCACAGAAAACTTGTCGACTAGTCTATTTCAAAATTTGAAAGCCATGAGGACAATTGATCAAACAGCGAATGTACCAACATATCTTGGTAAATCTGGAGAGAGATATTACAATGCTTCTGTTACATTTTCAACGAAGGGAATGGAGTATGAACTGAATAGAATTTCGACACTTTTCAAGACTATCGATCTTTCAAGTAACAAATTTGAAGGACATATTCCAAGTAGTTTGGGAGATCTCATTGCACTTCGGGTGCTAAATTTGTCTCATAACAGATTTCAAGGTAATATACCACCATTACTTGAAAGTTTATCTTTAGTTGAATCATTGGATCTTTCGTTCAACCAGCTTTCAGGAGAGATACCACAACGACTTGTTGTCCTACATTTCTTTCATTCTTAAATCTCTCTCACAATCATCTCCAAGGATGCATTCCTCGAGGACATCAATTTGATACATTTCAAAATAATTCATATGAAGGTAATGATGGATTACAAGGATTCACAGTTTCGAAAGGTTGTGGAAGTAATTGAACACCGGAGACAAATAATAGCGATTATATATGAGTTAGATGATGAAGAAAGCAATTCTGAGTTTCTAAATGATTTTCAAAAAGCTGTTCTTATGGGAATATGGAAGTGTGCTATGTATTGGAGTGTCTATTATATATATCATGATCTCAACTGGAATTTTTAAATGGCTTGCAACAATTTTTAGAAAGATGGAACACAAATTAAAATTGTTATGCGACAAATAATGAAGAAGTAAGTCAAAGGTAAGTTCTTGTTTGATCTTTGGTTATATCAACAACTAATTGGATGATCTACCAAAGCATATTTCTCTTTCCAAAATCAATTAGTAGAAGCAATAAAAATGGATTATGTTTCAAAATAAAAGTAAGACTTAACTTTCTCTTTGAGTAAATACATAGACAAATTCGAACATGCAGGTGCTCGGAGGAACATTTGGTTGAATACTCATGAGAAATGTAATGTCATGAACTTTAATTATATATCAAACTAGGGAACATGTCCGCTCTTCGCGCACGGATTAATTAATATGTGGTAGGAAATTTTTTCTTATGGATGTATTATATGATTATATTATTTAAGTATATCATTTTGTTTTCATTTGAAATGATGATACATGAACTTTAGTATCTATTAAATGAGAATAATACATTGTTAATGAATAAACGTAGAATATATACTCTGTTAAAAAGTTTTTTTATTGCTAAAATATATATAGATTTACATCAAATACGGCATATCATTATTTATTAGATGATGGTTAGAGAATATATTTTCTTATCATAATTTATATTGGTTATTTGGGGGTGATCCTTATTTGTCTTATCTATTGTAGTACTTCTGTATAAGTTTCAGGAATTGAAAGAAGGTTAATGTTGAACGATGATGTTTTTTACCTTAGGAACTAAAATAAAAAAAAAACACTTGTTTTTGTGAAGGTGAGTACTCTAACTTCTGAGACAGATCAACTTTTAAGAATTACTGAAATTATCATGCTTAGTTGCACTTATCATGTCGAGCTCCAACATAGAGAACCCAAATTAGTAATAACGCATAAAATATAACACAACTCCTCCCATTTCCATCTTGTTAAGCATGAATAGGTCTTTGCAATACTCAATGCAGTTCACTTAATAAGATTCCTTCTTGTCTTTTCCTATCCGACTGCCTGATTTTTTGTAATAATCTGCAATATGTTGTTAGCCTCTTCAACAACCTAAACCCAAAATTGATTGTAACAACAAGTACTTATATGTGTTTAGTCTTAGTCTTAAAGGAAACTTATGGAAGACAATTATAAGAACTAAGTCATCCATGAGTCAACACCTACTTGAAACTATTCCTCAAATGCAACTGGCGGAAGGAAATTACAAGTAACTATGTTATTTTGTTCGGAAGTTATCTCGTGGATGGGGTGGAAACCATCATTTGACAGATGTATAAATACCTAAAGCATCTCCTCTTCAACAACACAAATCCAAAAGTGGATGTGACATCAAATACCTCTATGTGTTAAGTTTTATAGTTAAAGACAACTTATCGAAGACAATTTTAAGAAACTAAGTCATCCATGATTAAATATCCACTTAAATTACAGTTTATGTTAGCACCTCAATGTCGTCATTCCAATACTGATAAATAATATGCATATCCATACATTCTCATGTATTTACCACTTCCCATTCTAATTTGATGAAAAACTACCAGCCGGGAAGAATTAACTCATTTTAATTTTGCAATAATAAGTGGCTGTAAAATGAATAGTAGGAAAGAGTACAACTTTGTATGTACGGCTAGATACCAAGCACCAAAGGAATGAATTGAGCAACATGGGAACTGATATAGGGATATATAATTGAAGAAGAAACATATCCGATTTTGTTGACAGTGACATCATATGCAAACAACGAAATAGATTAATAATATAAGTTGTCTAAGGTTGGGTAAAACCATACAAGTATGAAAATCATCACTACGGACAACATGGAGCTACTTATTAAACTAAAATTAAAATGGTAAAAGGACGAAATAACTTAACTAAGCTCAAAGGTGGCTAGTTATTATACTAAAGTGTAAATTATAATAGGACGAAACAACTAAACTTAGCTCAAAAAAGCAGAAAACAATAAGAAGCAACAATTATCGCTCTACTTCTTCAACTTATTTGTGTGATGAACACTTACTCCTCGTCATTTATGACCAACAATAATCCTTTTATTCTTGACCTTATTTGTGTCTTGAACGCTTAATTCCTCATCATCTATGATTAGGTTTCTTCGTTTTCTACTCTAGCACCATTAGTTACATGTACTTCATCCCCATAATCTTCCAAGTCAGTCAACAACACATCTACAGATACCTGATTGTTCTTCAAAAAGTAAATTTATCAACATATTTATTAACCATGTTAATCCTTAAAATGATTTGAATTTTTATATTAAACATTAAATGTAATTACCATATGTTTGGTCAAACCGTTGGTTCCCTGATCTTTTGGGTCGGTTTCATTTTTGGATAAGTTCTTCCCCTGGAAGAAGAACAGTATGAAAAAAAAATTACAAAGTAATCATAATTGTAAATTAAAAACTCATAGTCTATATTGCAATACTTTTTCTTCTTTCCATAGTTTGTATTGTACTTCCAAATTATCATCTGGAATCCAAATCTTTGATATTGTAAAATTCTCAAGACCTTCTTTCAAATTATAGTGATTTAATCTCAGTTTAAAAACAAATTATTTCCCGCAAAGGCTTTGGACTTGGACAGGCACATCATTGTTAGTTGTAGTAAGCTTGTTGAACAACTCGTGAGCAGATGTATCAAGGAGTTTCTCAGTCACCGCATTAAATAAGATAAAAGTAGTGTCTCCGGTCCTATCTGTCACTTTTTAGGTGTATCTTGTACCTATGTTTACATAATAAGTTAGATTCATTCACAACATATACAAACCTAATACACAGTCCTTCGTAAATGGTTACCTGACCAAAGGAAATTTGCAATCTTTGTTGCAGTTGTGGCATCGATAAATACTATTTGTTGGTTCAATCTTCTTCGAGCACACATTGCATGAAATGTATTACCAACCAAAATAGTTATGTATTTCTATTATATTGCTCTTCACTGTAACAATGTATTCCTGCAATTTTTAATTAAATATCATGAAATAGTGTAATGATCATGTTTAAATGGTAAACCAATAATATTAGAATCCTAATAAGAAAAGAACCTGTAGTTCAGAGCTCCACTCAGCCTCCAGCAACTCCTTAATGTCCATACAGTTAAAAACATCTCTTCCTCACGAGGAAGACTGTTAACATTAGAGCTTTTTATAATTTGAACTTTTGTGGACATGGTGGAAAAGTTTGGAGCCAAAGATCTGATGTAATCTATATCAAGATTCACATATATTTTGCTTGCATAGGTGATGGAGAAGCTAACCTCACCTATTATCAATGTATGGGTTAAAAATGACAGCATGTCATTTCTTCAAAACGCTTGGAGTTAAATTGCTAGTTAGTACAACTAAATCTGTAACAATTACCACGAAATTCCTTCACTGTTGTAAAAGCCACTATCACTATATATGGGCCAGCATCATTGTTATAAAAATAAGAAAAAAACTTCTCCCCAAATTCTTCCCATAAGGTAATTTTTTCTTTAGCCAAACAATGCATAGAAACCATAAATCAATAATCAAATAATTTTATGGTAAGGAGATAACAAAGTAAAACAACTTAAAATGAGATGAGTGACTTACTAATCAGTAAGAATGTGGATTTCCCTCTTTTTCCATTTTGAACCAACACTCTCGATATCACCAATTTCATATAAACAACCAACAACATCTACGAAAATTGAACAGGAAGATTCATATGCAAGTGTTGTACTTGAATAGTTTAGGCAATTATTTAGCATTTACACGTAAATAAGCAACCAACCAACCACATCTATGATTATTGAAGATGAAGAATCGTATATAAGACTCGCATTCAAACAGTTTAGGGTATTATTTAACATTTATACACAGCGAGGTTAGATCATCAATCTGTAATGTGATAGGCACCAGTTAAATTTCAATGCCTAGTTTATCCATAGTCTTTTTTTCCCTTCCTTTTTATACTAAGTGTTTCTCTTGAATATAGCTTTTGAAATGATGAAGTTCTTTCTTTTTCAATATTATTAATTTTATCAAGTATGTGATAGAAATTTTAAAATATATATGAAGGTCATGAATGTCATCAAACATAATATCATGAGTTTTTTATTAATAAATTGTGCAGTTATGTATAACTTTAAATGTAATCGGTAAGACTTTAAATATAAATATAGACCTGATAAGACAATGTTGTTGTTCACCCTTGAGTTAATCACATCTTGATTAATAAATTCAAAACCGTTTACTGGAATTTCAACAATATCTTCAGACAAATTCTTGATTGCATTTGAGGCAAAGAAAATGATTTTCAATGAGTTTTGAACAGGTCTATATCCCCCAATGCTTTCAACAACTTTGAAGTTCTTGATGATAAATACAGAACCTTCATTCAACTTGTCTTTGAACCTGTTAACCTGATTTTTTCTAATTATATCATGCATCAAATTACCTTGATAGAATAAGTAATTAGTAAGTAATTTGATAATTGAAACTACCCAAAAAATATGATATTTGGTAAATGAATCAATCAGCAATGTACCTTTTCATCGATAAATATCATACCCATACTGATAAGCTCACCATTTTTATTGAGATTAATGGCGTTCCACATTCTACAAATTTTTACTCTTATTGTAAAGTCATCTTTACCAGTAACCAATTCTGAAAGAAAAGAAATCGTCATTGTTAAAACTCAATTAAAAGAAACAGAGACAATGTAAATTTGAATATGTGAATGATTCACTACCCATGTATATATACTACAAGAATTAGGGTTATGAAAGGGGAGAGTAAATCAGTAGAGTAATTAGCAGAGCAATTATTACAGATTAATACACAATTTAATACATTAGAGTTACAAATAAGGATGAAACAATGAGTTTTATGGAAACCTGTCTCTTAGATTCTTGGGAGGTAGAAGGTTGAGAGCAGATATGAGAAGAACGTTCTTGAGAGGGAGAAGCTCAGCAAGAATTGGATGTGTTTGGATGTTTTTAAAACGGCTGAATTGGGTCATTATAGTCATGTATATTCAATTGGTTCATTTAATTTTGATAGATAGGACTGGGTTTAATTGTAATTAAATATTATTTGTATTTAATAGGTGAAATATGGGCTGGAGGTAATCAATTATATTGTGGGGTAATTTTTATGTGGTTATTATATGGTGAAATATTACGAATCAATAATGGATACGTAGTTGAGAACTTCCATAGTAACACAGGTCATAGAGATTACAAAGTAGTACACAATAATGAGTTTAATCAATTCGAAATTGTATTTATCTAGATTTACCTAACAAAAGTCCTATATGACACATATTGTCGCCAAGAGATTTCAGGTCGAGTATGAGACTCTTTCGTATATTCTAACCTAACTAAGCATGGCTTGTCTGATAAGAAAATGGCCTAAATTATATCTGTCTTTATCAGATTTTGATGACCTACATATGGACTATATTGGAGTCTTATCGTATTGCAACTTTTCTTGTTCACAACGTTAAATATTTTTTCCCTCAACCTTAAACCTGAACTGGAAAACATGGAGAAAGAACTTATTTTCAGAAGACGATAACAAAGCATTCCAAAAGTGCAAATGAAAGAGACTTTTTGTTGTATATGCAAATTAGAACTACTTATGATTATGGGAAAAGGATCAAATCTTACCAAACCACCACATGGTCACAAGTGTAAACAACCCTATATAACCAAACATTTTTTGCATATGTACTCCTTTTTCTTCCTCACATGTTTCCAGCAATATCGCAAAAAGATAGACGCAAGTTGCACAAAGTTCAACTATGTTCTTAATATTGATACTATCATTATATAACCTCTTTTATCTTGTGCAATCTTTTCAATGTACTTTCTGTCTCCAGTATTTCTGATATACCATTGGTCAGTCATTCTCTGTGTAAAAATCTTGATGGCTTCTCTTGTTCATTTTTAAGGTTTTATTTCGGTTTTTCCTATTTCTGATTATGTTTTGGTGATTTTGCAATTTCATTTTACATTACTGATGGCAAACAGATATCTACTGCTTCTTCTAGCATCACAGTTTGAAATGTTATTACTGACATGGTAGATGTGCTCTAGCTGGTTGCCTAAAAGTACTTACCTTGTGTTCTTTTCTAGGCAATTTATGTGTTTCCACGTTCCATTTGATGACCATTTAGAAAGTATAATGTAAAGAGTAAATATGATTTGTAATTGGAATATGGAAGCAGCTGTGAAATTCTATTGCAAAAAAAATTGAAAATGTGTTGTGCGTGGAGAGTACTACAGCTGCAAATATAAGGTAATCACGTAGTAGGAAATACATTTAAAACTGGCGCCTAGAACTGTAACTAACATATATTGTACAGATACTTAGTATCAACATGTCTAGGTTATGTTTGGATCAATTTAATTGACCCTAAAATTCTCCAGCTTACGTTTTAGATGTGTACATATTCTGAATTTAATTGTATTGGCAACTCTCTACTCAAGAAAATTTCATCCTTAAAATCTATCCACTAAGGAAATATTATGTGGCACCTAACATTATCCAACACTTTAGAGATTAAGGACCTAATGATTCCTTGGTATCCAAAAAGAGAATCTAAAGAGGGATTAATTAGGTACAATTGTTGAAAGGAGAATGCAGACACTTTGCAAGTGCATTTGCAAGGTTAGCATATTACTATAGATGCATCCATTTTTTAGATGGCTTCTTAAATTAACCAGCTGATTAATGATATCCATACTGCAAGATCATTGACTGAGAGTCTTCATCTGCACTCGACTTTTAGCTAAGTCTACATCAAGTACTGTCTTTTAAGATATTACGCTATCTAGCCAAAGGATGAGCAATCTAGTTACCAGTATAATGGAAAATGAGTAACACCCACAACTTACCTAAATTATAGTGTCAATCCATATCTATAGAGCCTCTCTCCTCCTAGTTTTAGTGATATCTTCTTCTTATTCCTGATTGTAGCTAGGGATCCATTCTTATAATGACTTCCATGTTTCAGGCAAACAACTTTTTTTATAATTAAGAGAGTTGGACATAAAGCTTTCATTCAGCTAACATCAATCTTTAACTTTATAATTAGGTACCAAGTACCAACACGTTATTTTTTCAATTTTCCTCAAATTATATAAAATAAAGTAGCAAAGGTAGGAGTAACGTTTGTTTACATCCCACCTCTCCAGATCTCACTCGTGGAAAGATACTGGGCATGTTGTTGTTGAGAGTAGCAACAACTGAAATTTTGCTACTATAGCACTAAATCTATCTACCATCACAAAATAATAGAGCACCAATATATGATGGTAATAGTCCAACATTGTCTTGGCAAAAACAGCTCTACTTGACCCCTCTCGTCCGGTTGAAAGCCTCCTTGACCTCCTCCGGTTATTGGTTGGTCCAACGTGTTCTATAAGCTTGGTTTGGTAAACAATCGTGCTAGAATTAGAGAGTTAGATACCAAACAATATAAATATAATGTTGGTATGAAACATTTCCTAATAATATGCATTTTTTGATATATTATGTTATCGATGAGTTGATTGAGATTTTCTTAGATAAAATTATGTATATAGAAGTAGAAACCTTCTATTCTTTTTTCTCACTGTCACTTGCTCCATGTGCATCAGCCAAGATAAAATTCAAATTGCCTCTCATTGTTCTAGCAGCAAATCTTGTATTTCCCTTCTTCATCATTGTTGCAAATTCGCCATAATCTATGTGTCCATCCTGCCAAACAGAAAAATTTATCAGGTTGACTTAACTCAGAAATGTGATGCCCATGACGGAGGGCTGGTTGATGAGGTCGGGTCAAAGAGAAGGACAGATAGATTTTTAGGCTGACAAGCTCCTCAATAAGGGGTGCATATTAGTAATGACACTTTAGCGACTCACGTTGGAGTGGGAGAGGAAAGTGAAGGGCTTTATAAGGCATAACACAACTTTACATGATACACACATTCTTGGACTCAATGAGGATGAGGTGCAAAGGTCAAATATGTGAGGTATTTTGGGCCAAGGCCACCACAGCATACATTTGTAGAAGCAAGAAAACTGCTTATTGTATTGGATAATACCTTTCAATCTTATGTGATATGTCGTGAGGTCTGTGACCTATGTTAGGTTCCAATTTAACATCACCAAGGCCAAATTCTACGCAAGCCTGTTGAAGCTCATCAATTGTGATATAACCACTGCCATCTTTGTCGAAGTAGGAGAATGCAGCAAGCAGATTCTCCTCTATCTATCCATCTTATTCAAATGCAATGTTGCAGCAATGAATTCACTGTAGTCAATCATGCCACTGTTGTCAAAGTCAGCCTGCAAAATATATCTCACCGAGTCATTTTGCTACTTATTTTAGAGGGACTAAAATCTTGGACTGCTATTCCCACTCGCGCTCTAGAATTACTGTATCATGTAAGTAGGTAGGATCAATAAACAGTACCTAGTGGCTAATGAGTGCAGCCAAATTCTCATGCTTTTATCTGATCATGCACAATCTATGTGCCAAATGGTTTGTAAAATATAACTGAAAATGCATTTTGACAGATCTATATAGATTCTAAAACAAACGATTTAGCAAGTACCGCTTTCATAATGGCCTTTATGTCGAACTCTCCTAGGTGAGATCCTACTTTTTTCAGACCATCTTTCAGTTCCTCATATGTAAGTGTTCCACTGCTATCTGTGTCAATCATTTTGAACCACTCTTTAGGCCTCCTATTTCTTCCTCCGAAAGTGTTTCTGCTATGACATGTTTGTATTAAGTGCTACAATTATAAGAAATCAATCTAGTATGCAAAATCCAAGAGTACACAATAAGGGTCTGCGCAACAGAAAACAGTCTATTGGAAACCATCACAATCCACATGCTGAAAATTCAGATTCTGGAGTGAGATTTTTGTTTTGAGACGTTGGTAGAAGCAACATATTTGGCTGAACTTCTAATTGAGATACAATTATTTAAATTCTACATTTAACTGAAAGTCCTATTAGTACTTGAGAATTGAGAGCTTTGAACAACCTCCAGACAAGTATATCTTATATCATAGATACTTTTAACTTCAGTGTGTCTTGCTAGAAAAAGTCCCGGACATAAAGTTAAAATTGGTTCCACATTCAAAACAACAATACTGAAAACATAGCAAATTAGTGTCCTTTGCAAATGAGAAAACAGAATAAATATCTCGAGAAGCTTACTTGAAGGACATCCCTAGAGACTGTTCACCATCTTCAAAGATTTGCTTGAAAGAATCTTTGAAAACAGAATGACCAAAGCTTTCTGCTAGAACAACTAATCCTCATGTTTTTTCAATAGCTACTTTCATCTCAGCAACCCCAACCTGAAACGCAAAATTATTAGTACAAAACCAACCATGACATCTTCTGCTGACATCATCTGCTGAAACACACTAAGAGTCTAAATATCACACACCAATCATATGATGCTTATATTTTGTAACATTTTCTCAATCAGCTAATAAAAATACACGCAAGTCGTAGCTTTTATTACTACTTTATCTATTTAAAACTTTAATCTAGATAGATTGTATTTCATAAACTTGACCCAATAAAAGTGCCTCATTCAGTGCAAAAATTGCCATTCCCGCACCGAAAGAGAAAGGCATTGTTAGTGCAACAGAACAGAAAGCCCCTAACAATAATCCAAGGGAAAAATTTCACTCACGTGCCTGTGCCATTACCTTTGGGTAATCGAAAACCAGTGGAGAATCAGAAATTGATCAATTGAGCTCCTATTATTAAAATGCCAGCAAGACGAGAGACCTGAGCAAGAGCAAATAAAAGCACTAGAAATTGACATAGAGGACGCTTACTTTGAAAATCCTAATGAAATTCCTTGCCTTAACTGCAGAGTTCACAAATTGTCATTTCTTCATAGGATAAGTTAAAATATTTGTGTTTGTGGTACCATAAGCCAACTTCGAAAGGCACTAATAAGCGATTGTTAGCACTCAATTAGAAGTTATGCACAAAAGGGATATTTGGGTAAAGTATGGAGGAACTTACCAAACAGTTCATGTCAACACCTCAATGTCGTCATTCCAGTACAGATTATCAATATGCAGCTCTATATATTCTCCTGTTACCATTATAATTTAAAGATAATCTGCCAGCCGGGAAGAATAAACTCATCTACGTCCTCAACTACTCATATTATTCCCTTCTTTTCGTATTGACCATTCAATTATTGAACTATTCATTTTCAACACATCTATTGATCTACACATCTTAGTAAGATGCAGACACAAATTTTTAATTTCTGCTACCAGTCGTTACCACTTTAATTTATTGTCTCAGTTCCCCCAAGAGTTTCTGTGTCATCCTGGCTATGGGCGACATCCAGACATTAGAAGCCATTTGTAAGTTGATTCATTTTGTGAAAGTCATTGATCCTTAAGCTCCTGAGGAATGTTACAAAGGTTAATGTTGAACGATGATATTTTTTTACCTTAGCAACTAAAATAGATAAATCAAATAAAACACTTGTTTTTGCGAAGGTGAGTACTCTAACTTCTGAGACGGACCAAATTTTAAGAATCGCTGAAAAAACCATGCTTAGTTGCACTCATCATGTCAAGTTCTAGCATAGAGAACCCAAGTTAGTAATAAAGCATAAACTATAACACAACTCCTCCCATTTTCATTCTGTTAATCATGAATAGGTCTCTGCAATACTCAATGCTTCTTCTCGATTGCACAAGAATATCCAGACATATGGGAGAAGAACATTCACTGCATGCTAAGATAAAGAGTTGATACCTAAAACATGAAAGAAGGGTACTCCCTAAACCAGCAAACCCTTGGTTTAATCACTTTTGTAGGTAGAATTATGCACATATTGTTTCGATAACCACGGTATCAGGTTCAGGTTGCACACACCTTGACTAATTTCACATAATATCTCCCAGGCGCCCGCCGTCAATAAGTACGAAGTGACTCTGTCCATCTAGATTGGGACAAATGGAAATTCCTCAAGTTATATAGTGTTTGTGTGACCTTCTGGTACTTCATCTACATCATTAATCTTCAAGTATACCTATTTGTTCCAAAACAGAACACAATTAGTTGAACAGTTATGAATTTGCATAATAAATAAAAATATGGGATGAAATAAGAAAATACCTCACTTCTATTTCAACTTTAAGGGCATATATTTTGAAATACTTCTGTGTAAACGATATTTTTAATGAACATAGGATCTTCCATGTCGTCGTAAACATTTAGAATAGTTAATCCTTGTCTTTTTGTTACTCGGGATAGGGCTACATATAATTGGCCATGAGTGAATACTTGTTTAGGAAGATATAATCCAACATGGTTGAGAGACTATCCTTGAATTTTACTAATTGTCATAGCGATACATGATGCTACAGGAAGTTGACGTCTGTTTAACTTGAATGGCCACTTTGAATCATTAGGAGACATAATAATTCTTGGTATTGTTACTTTCGAGCCAATGTTTTTTCTGGAGATGATATTTGCACTAATAGACCAGTTACCAAGATGTGTGACAATCAATCTTGTTCTGTTGCATAGTCCTTCACTTTGATTTAGATTCCTCAGAAGCATAACTGGAGTGCCTACTTTTAACTGTACTTCATGATTAGGAATTCCAGGAAATCTTAAGCTATTTAAAAATTCTGTCGGGTACAATAGATCTTCATCATTAGTGTTCACACTTGCTTTACACACATTGTCAGAGCTAAAATATGTTCTTCCTTCACCTTGAATCATTTTCATAATTGTATCATTCAATTCATGGACCATTTCATTCTTAGGAATAAGTATTTCTCTTTATTGCAAATATGTTGGGTCATTGTACTTCTGCAAGAGGGACGAGTAAACTGCGTTGACGATTGATCCGATTGGATCATTGGATGGCATTATATATATATATATATATATATATATCAGTAGGCATTTTAATAAGGTCAGTGTTAACATCACTATAAAAGGATCCATCCCCAATTTGTAACAACCACTTGTTGAAAATAGTAACTTCAGCGGCTTAAAAATCAGATACTCTTCCACAACAAAGTCGCATATTTTGTTTCAGCTCATAAATTTTAAAGAATGGCCCCAAATATGAGGATTTGAGTGATGCATCTAAAATATCATCTCGTGTTCCTTTTTGAATCACCGGTAGTATTTGACGAAAATCACCACCAAATACGATTGTGAGGCCTCCAAATGGTTTGTCTGCGCTGTTTTCATATTTTAATTGGAGGATATCTCGCAAGGTCCTGTGTAAGGCTTCAAAACAAAATTTATTTGCCATTGGCGCTTCATCCCAAATGATTAAAGATGTTTTCAAAAGTAGTTCGGCTAACTGACTTCCTTGTCTTATTTCACAAGTTGATTTCGCACTAATGTCCAAAGGAATATGGAATCGTGAATGTGTTGTCCTACCATTTGGTAATAACAAAGCAGCTATTCCAGAAGTAGTAACTGGAAGAACTATTTTTTATTCTGATCTCAGCCTGGAAATTATTGTATTCCATAAAAATGTCTTCCCGGTACCACTATGCCCATTTATAAAAAATAAGCGTCCTTCTTCATTAACAACTGATTTTATTACTGCTTCATAAGTTATGTTTTGACAATCATTTAAAAGAGCGAATGATTTATCATGTACTTCCTTTAATAAACCTTTGTCATATTCTAGTTCCTCATTGATTAGGTGATTCCCTGTGTCATTCATCAAAGTAGAATTTGGAAGTGGCATTCCATGTATGTCTTTCAAACTTTTTCCTAGCTTCATAAGTATGGTTTCTATCTCAAATAACGTATATGATTCAAGTTGTTTTTCATTTAACTTTAAATCTTCCAATTGAAATCTCTTTCGTTGTAATGATGTTATATCTTCTGATAAAATTTCATAGTTGCTCCTCCAAAGTTTGGACGAATCAGACACTTGACAGTGAATTAGTATCATCGCAAACAAATTTCTCAACTCATTTCCTGATGCCCAATTTGCACTTTCAGCCAAGAAGTCATTCCATTCTTTATCATCCTCCAATAATCCCAATGCGTAGCATGCCTCCTTATAAGTATCATACCGGACTCCATTAATTGTTCTGATGCTTTCAAAAGAAGCGCTTCCTTTGAAAAAATTAAGTAGCATTCTCATGTAAAATCATTCTCCACTTGCAGGATGTGCGAAGTAAATTCTACCAACTGACTTCCCCTTTTTTCTTCTAGTCCATCTTTTGCATGTTGCGTCCCAGACCCAACGTGTAGGAAAATTTGAATATGTTAGCTCTCGCGCATCCTCATATTCTTTGTTTGCCTCAAACCATTCCGTGAATTTTATTTTTACTATATCGGGTCAGTTTAGTATGCTTTCAGGACACCTTTCTTCTTGGAATACTATGGTGTTTTCTCCTTGTAAATGGAATGGAAAACGCTCAACTGCTGGCTGTCTATGATTTATGTCAAACGAAAAGATCCTCCAGCAAGCTTCTGTAGCTGATATGTACCTACAATCTAGATATCTTTTGATCTCATCACGTTCTGTGGGAGTATCTTAGCATTCTATACCAATTGTTGCTCTATCAGATCCCTTATTGACATATTTAAATAGGTACTTCACTGATCTCGAGTAATTGCACAACTCGACATTTATATGTGCGTCAAATTTGACAATCAAATTCCTGTTATAAGGGACGACATATCTGTTATCTAAAAAGACATTATTTTTATTGACTTTTGTACCTGTGTTTATTCTCCTATAAATTGGGAACCCATCTACATCAAAAGTTGTTTGATTATTGAACTTCTTTGGAAAATGCTTGGTGCATTTTCCTTGCTTCATACATGGGCATCCTGGATTGAGGTCTCCACAAGGTCCATGCATCATGTAGTTCTTTACAGCTTTATAACCATCAAGGTCTACTTCCATATCGGGTATTTCAGTTGTTATCATTGTGTTGATATGATCTATAGATGGACTTTTTAATGTAGGATGCAGGAAAAGTAGTATATGTGCATGAGGTAGTCCTCTTTTCTGAAACTCAATTGTATATAAACCTGCAAAGTTAAAGGTATAATGTGTTTGTTAGGATGCCGGTAAAGTAATCATTTGTTTTTTTAGCAAAATGTAAACGGTTGAATTAATAACTGATGAATTCTGTTAGTATGTTTAAGTTTGAACTTACATGCAATTATTTTTCCAAAAGGTTGTTGCTTTTTCAGATCTTGCATTAATTGGAATAACTTGATTTGGAACACTCTATTATCATTACCAGATTGTTCTATTAAGCGAAGCATTTCATTTATTTTCGGCCACTTTGGATTGCATGTGAAAGTGAGGAACAAATCTGGATATCCAGCCCACCTGCAAATTGCCATTGCATCTTGATAATTTTGTGCCCGATAGTGATGTCCTCCAGTGTGAGATGAAGGTAAGATAACTATTTTTCCTACCAAAGAACAATCTAAATCACCACGAAGAATGGCATCCATTAAGCCAGAGTAAAGATCAGCTCTGAGTTTTGGTTGATTATTCCAAATATAACGAAATCTTTCTTCCTCGATTGCCATGTAACCGTCAACAATGTATTGTTGTCATAGTCTACCGGCTAGCAAGAGAGTCTTACCCTCGTTAAGTCTTTGTTGTATTCTAAAGCAATAGAAGACTCTCATTGTTAATTTTTGTCACTTGTAAGTCTTGTCGATGACATCTCCCAAATTTATTCCAACTTTATATCTATCTTCACCATATGGGTGTATTAGTGGATATGTCATAGACATAAAACTTGGGTGTAGATCAGAAATTCTTTGAAGTCCATTTTTCCTATGCTCTACAATAATATCTTGCTTTAAGTTTTCTTCCGTAAGATCACCCACTATTAATCCAGCTACTTCAGAAGTTGTGGGTAAATTATAGTGTCGACCATCCGTTGTCCTATTAGATAGGAGACATAGGCGAAATTCACATTCAGGATGCTCTTTATATCTATCTCTAGCTATTCGAAATGTTTTAACCAATATATTATGCTCCTCCAACATTACTGATAAGCCCTGAACAATTTCTGGATCTAATGTCTCCTTCCAGCAGACAATTCATTCTGTTGTTTATCTCATTTTCAGTATCATATATATATAGCTGAGCAAACTGGGGTCTTTTACCAATTTCAGGCAATAAAGATCCTATACGATGATAATTCTGACCACACATCCTGAAATCGTATGGCCCCTTTGAGTGATTGATAGATCCATCAACTCGGCCACCCATGGATGTAAATGCAGACATTGAGTTATAAGCTCTAATATTTTTTCGAAAATTAATACCTAGTTGTCTTGATTATTTACCCAAAAGATATTTCAGATAAGGTGGTGGTTCCCTCAACAAAGGAAGTTGTACACGACCTCCTCCCATACAACAAAATGAGAATATCGGTTTTGTTGTTTGTTTTGTTTTTATTGTTCGTTCTTCATACCATAAAAGAGCTCCACAAAATTGGCATGTGTACTTTGGGGGGGGGGGGGCGAAATTCCAAGTTGTTGTGTAATGGCCTATCAATTTGAACAATTAAATATAAACATAATCATATAGTTAGTTAATGATTTAGTCATTCAGTTTCTCATATGAACAATCAGTCAAATTTTAACATTTAGATAAGAGATAAATGGGAATGCATATTACCATACCATTTTGATGAATGGGAACATGTCTGCTTGAAAAGTTAGTCAACTTCGCCAACTTTGTGAATCTTAACAGAACGTATTAGTTGTATTATTAGTTTTTTGGAAGGTTCTTGTATTGTTTTTCAATTAAAGCAACTTTTCGCTTCAATCTGGAATACTTCCATCTGCTGTTTTTGAGAGAGCCCACTTCCTTATTCACTCGACTACACTCGCCTGTTGATGCATTTGTATTTTCTTTTTTGTTTTAGCATCTGTTCGAGGGAAACTAATTCTGGTAGTAGTTGTTGTAGGAGGTTAACTTCCATCGAAATATTCAATGATCTATTGTATTCTTTAACGATAGCAGATAGCAATTCCATTGAACCTGTTATATTTATTTTGAAAGAATATAATATGTTAGCGGTAGATATTTTTGGCTATATCAAAATACAATATACCTGAGTGCTACGTATGTGAGAATACTTGCTGGAATCGTAGCTTATCTGAAACGTAATATGTGTTCTAAATAATGTTATTCAAGTAGAGTAGGAATGAGTATACAAATCACTGTAAATCAAAACACTCACCGAGATGATTTTTAAGAAATTGAATGGTATTGCAATGTGTGAATATGCTGCTGCATAAAGTTTTCTCAATTATTAAAAAATTAAATAAATATCGCCCCTTCCTTGAATGTGCACCCTGTTTAATTTGAAGATAAAAATAAATGGATGATCGAATGATTGTAGAATTTTAATATGATTAATGAATGTTTGAATGGCTGCAAATTTTGAGTGTAATTAATTTGAATATGAATAGAGGGAAGATATGAGAATTGCCTACTCATTTAATAGGAGTGATTTGTATTGATTTGTGGAGAAAATGTAACTGGATAAGATTGGGAGGATGATTTGGGACTTGGTTGGTCATTTAATAGCATAGATCTACTAAATCATTTGGATGGTAACTGATATTAGCTATAATGTTTCAGCTAATGCACACCTACGAATTTGATATGGATTGTCTATGAAATGTATCAGATTTTAGCTCTAATCTGTCCTTTTCATAGGTAGTTAATGCGAGTTATATATTCAGCTACACTCAACGAAAACTTGATGCCACCTATAGTGCATCCATTCTTGATGTGTCATAATTAGGCCATGTGCTCGATTAAACAGATTGATTTCACCTATAGTATTCTCTTTAAGTTTTCTAAAGAAACCGCAAAGTATTCTCTTTATCATGATTTATGTATGCTTTTTGGAATCATCAAGCACTCATAGTACATGTTTTGGGACAACAAAAAACACCAATGATACGATACAAGTGAAAAATATAAATATTGACAAGGTAGTACAAGGGTTAATCAAAATTGATATCAGTAACAATAAATAGGGCGTCAAGCCTCACGTTGTACATACATAGGTCTTGAAAATATAATAAAGGGAAATCATATTGATATCAAATTACTTCTTGAATTTAAAAATTGATAGGCACTTGGATTCTATATTTGTGCCTCTAGCATTGGAAGGATATACATAATTTAATATGTAGAAAAAGCTCATTTTCTTGGGCCATGGATTTGTTTTCCACTCAAGAAAATGAAGTGCTCTTCTTATCGTCTTTAGCTGCTGATGATGAATGGTCTTGTTGACCTCTTTAGATACTAATGGTGAAAGGCAGAATGATCGTCTTCAGAGTTTGTACTACCTGACTCATCTTGGGCCGATTTTTTGCAGATTTCAACAAACAGGTGTGAGCTAACTTTGTCATCTTTCGAGCTACACTGATGGAATACCGATTTTTCTTTTAGATCAGAAAATAGCTGGCCATGTTGCTTGCTTTCTCAGCCCATTCCCTTCCTGTGAAAACACAAGTAAATGCGATAATAACTATAAGTTAAAAGTCTTCATCCTCATTTAAGGGGAAAATTGAGTTGAAATGTCAAATATTACCACAATCTCAATCCACATAGATGTAGAACAGCAATGTTTCACAAAGGAGATATATAATTTGGAACTTTGTGCCATCCAATACAAGCAAATTAAAAAGTAAACCATCTGAAACAATAGCAATCGATCCAAGTAAATATAAAATATCAATATTTCTACAGAAGAGATAAATATAACTTGCAGTTTCTCCAGGGCAGATCAATCAAAGACTGCTTCTCCTTGGAAAAACATAGTCAATCCTCATACAAAAAAATACTACTACTATATCATAGGGGCAGACACATAGACACAAGCGAAAATTCTAACCCCCGAACACTTCTCTGACAGGAGTTCTTAAAATAAGAAAAATATAATACAAACACACTTATATTAAGAGTACCTAAAGAAGTGCCTCGTGGCGGAGTATTCTATTAACTTTTAACTGCTAAAAGATTGGAATTCCTTTGAACCTAAAGACTTGAGAGGTAGAGTAGAAATCTACTAAAAGTAAAGGGTGTGCATATGTAGCCATGAGATTTAATAGTGCCTGTTAGCCTGTGTAATCCATAACCATCTCACACTTAGTGCCAAAGAAACAGTTATCCAGCTGAAAATGAACAGACGCAATCAGGTAACCAGTGTGTTCTGCTTTTGCCTTTTTGGAATACTATAGATCAAAATAAGAACTGAATTACATTATCAAACTGACCTTGTCTATAATGATGCAAACTCTACCAAACCTATTTTCTGGGATGGAATAGAACCTCAATACTTCTTGCAAGACCTATCAAATAGCACATGATACTTTCAATACAGAGAAACAGATCCAAATTACATAGAGTTGTTTAAGCTGAAACAGCACTATAAATGACATCCTTAAAAAGAATAAATTGTATGACACGCATTAACTCGAACTTATTTCCAAGGAGATTTGCCTAACTTCTGTCATACAAGGGAATTCGCTACTCACTGAACTCTACTCTACCCACTTTTCGACTCAATTCCAAGACAAAACCACTCATAAGGTAATTTTTGATGTATAGCAGAACTATGCAGAGAAAATATAAATAAGAATGTAAAAGTGAAAAAGTCATCTGATTTATCAAAATTTAATAAAAAGAAGTGAAGTTATCATCAATTAATACACATGTGCCAGTAATGTAGATGGTTAAAATATGTTAGCAAAATAATTTCAAATGAATTCCCATTTAGTAGCACCTAAGATTAGCTATCGTAAAAGTATCTAACTATTATTTTGTAAGAAGATGACGTAATCAAACTAATTAAAATAAGATGAGTGATTTACTAATTTGTAACAACGTAGATTTTCCCTTTTTCCCGGTTCGCACAACCACTTTCCATATCATCGATTTCATGTAAACAACCAACCACATCTACAGATGAGGAAGACGTTTTGTTAAAAATGACGTAGTCATTTAAACATTTTAGTAAAACACACTATATATAAATATCGACTTGATAAAATACTATTATTTTATACATATAAGAAGAATTAGGGTATGAAAGCCCACAAAAATCAATTAAGATTAATACAAATTAAAAACATGACAATTACAAATCATGAAGACCAAAACAGAAACCTAACATGAAAACATAATACGTACCTTATGAAACTTAGGAAGTTGGGAGGGAGAAGATTGGATACTTACTTATGAAGTTGGGAGGGAGAAGATATCCTCTACTCTTTACCATATAATTTTGTATTGTGCCTTGGATCTCTTAGCTATTTCTTGTAAATGCAAATGATTTGCCATGTTTTCCTGCGAGTTATCTAGATGGTTTGAAGCTACCACAGATGACGAGTTAGTCACACTTGAAGCTTTAGTATCATTAAGAACAGTATTTCTATTTGCATCTAACTCAGAGTCAGCTGAACGTTCACGAGTTGTTTTTTACTACTTGCTTTATAGAAAGGTCCCATCTAGATTTATTGTTCTTCTGCATTGAAGTTTCCTCGTCCATGTCCATCATTTCATCAAATAGATTATTATTTTTAATAGTTTCATCTTCAACAAAATCAGAGTCATTTTCCATGGGTTTGACAACTGAATGATTGCTCTATGGTTTTACCTCATCCTTCTCATTTATGCTCTCATCGATTTCACCATCTTCACTCACATCACCGTATCCACAGTTTTCAAGCGATGAGCCAACATATGTACATCATCAAAGCTTGAAAGCGTTCCAGAAAATCTTTCACCAACCTTAGCTGATTCAACAACAGAAGGTTCTTTACTCGACTGACTTACCTTTTCGGGTAGCTGAATATTGCTCTCGGATAACAGAGAATGAAGAGCATTTCCATATGGAAGCATCAAGGTCTGACAAAATAAATGAGTCACAGCCACCAAAACCACTACCAAAATCCATTTCCTTTTATCAATTTGATACACATATTGAAACTCCAAGTTGTACTCCATTCTTAAAGTTCAGCTCAAAATCAATAGCTCGTCATAGCAATAAGAATCCGCTTCATCATTTCCTGCATAAAAATCTATAATTCGTAATAAGCAATCTTTGTTCGTGGCTACTGCCTTCCACTTAAACAATACATATTCTTGAAAAAGATTTAAGGTTCAAAAGTTAGCCCAATCTCTATATAAAGATAGATTTTGAAAAATATGTATTTTACACTATATTCAAGATGTATAGAAATTGAACTATCTACTACATAAGAGCTTGACTACAACAACAACATATCCAATGTAGTCCTACAAAGTGGGGTTTGGAGAGAGTAGAGTATACAAATACCTTTCCCCTAGCTTAGAGGTAGAGAGGCTATTTCCTTAGATCCTCAGCTCAAGGAAAAACAGTCCAGGAAAAGAATAATCAGAACTGAAAGCATACTAAAACATTCTGATCAGTATCTACAATAAAATAATACGATAACCGAAGTACAAGAAACAACAAATATTGGTCAACACCCAATACAATACAGTTGGTCTAACTACCAACAAAATAGCTTGACTTAGCTGTCAAGAACAATCTTTAGCTGCGAATTCAAGCTCCAAGTACTAAAACAACAACAGGGTATCTCTTAAATATGAATATAAAAGTTGCTAAAAGCAAGAAAGAAGCTGAATTTTTTATCAACTCAAGCTATATCTTTAGCTTCAAATTCAAGCTCTATGAGCAGAAGACAGTTAATATGTACCAAAGCTAGTATATATCAATACTCTAACTATATATTGTGAACTGATATGTTGAAGGTCTATGATTGTTGCTCTAAATTATGTTTAAATTGCTTACCTTAGGTTGTATCTGCTGACCTCGTACCACATTTCTGTGCGGGAAATGTTTGCCCTTCATTTTTATCAAATATGTTTTCTGATGCAGGTTGGGTGTAACTGTGGAAGTGATTTGCTAGTGGATGATATTGTTGTCGTTTGCCTTCTGGTAGGTATTAAATTGGATAATTAAGAATATGTTAGTAGGCTGGATTTGAACCGTTTCGAATGGGCTGAATTTGAGTGGTTGTGGGCTGATTAATTAATTATTGCTATTTAGTGTGATCTTTTAAATGAGGGGTTACTTTTATTTTGGATAAAAACACAGATTTTTATTTAATGAATATGATAAAATAATAAAAAAACATATTTTTATTTTATTAATTAAAAAGATAAAATAAGGATTTTCAAATGGTGGTCATTGGGGGCTGCCACATCAGCGATTTTGGATTCACACACACACAGATATATATAGAGAGAGAGATAACACACACACAAAGATATATATATATATATAGAGAGAGAGAGAGAGATATTTATGTAAGATATTAGTGTATTCAATAAATGTTGTGTGTATTGGATGAAATGTATGCATTTCTTGATTCAAGTATGAAAATTTGTATCAGGTATAAGTTTTACTGTGCATTGAGATGTACCACAAATTTTTATGTACCACTAATACAAAGGTTAACACATGTACATGTATTGGATTAATTAATGACATACTAAACTTTTAAATCCCTATAAAAACATTTTCCATTATTCAAAGCTAAAAAGTGTGGAGAGTATTATTGTAAAGAAATATTTTTATTATTGAAGTTATTCAATGATTTTATAAATTATTAACACGCTAAATCAAACATTACATAAGAAATAATCTCAACATAATTAATTTGAGTATTAACAATACAAGCATTATGAATGCACGTTATTAATATATAATAGGGAAAGTGACCCCACAAATCAATTTAAGGCTTAATATTACAACCTGTTGATGTAATTTTTTTTATATTACTACTTATCAATATAAATATGAAGTCGTCTATCACTACAAAATGAAGATTTTCAAACAAAAATAATTAGATCGTGAGTGGCAAAAATTCTGAAGAAGAAAAAAACAAAAAGAGAAACTTTGAAGAAAATCAATAAAATCAGATTTTTTAAATTAATTTTAACAGATTAGAGTGAATTAAGAAAAATATGTATTCTTAATTAGTTTGAATCTCCAAAATTTATGGTAATTAACAATAATCATTGATTAATTCAAAATTAATTAATGCATCTTTATCCGTTTTTTATCTTCTTCTTTTTTTCAAAATCAATTTTTTGTCCTTTTATATCTTTTTATTTTTTTTTAAAAACAGTTATTTTACAATTATTTAAAAAATTACATGTTTCAATCTTAATTTTTTTATTGTTACAACTTGAAAGTATTATTTTACCGCTATATATTAAAAATATTTGTCTAATAAATGTCATTTATAGAATTTTCACATAAATTTTATTCATTATTATTCGTATACATCCAACTAAATGATCCCAAAGAATACAACTAATGCTTACCAAATAACATACTAATCAAGGGTGAATCTAGGAAGGCCTAAGCAGTATCACAATATTGCTTTATCGAAAAACATACATATATACATACATACATAGAGAGAGATATGAAAGATATATACAATATAGTATTAACTTTTGTTAAAAAGTGGCACACAGTTCAATTGGTTAAAGTGTGTCGATGGTTTTTGTGGGGGTCGTTAGTTCAGATCGAAAAACTTGTAGAGATGGCTATATTGAGCGGTGCGGGTTGAGCTTAATTCAAAAAAAAAAATTAATTTGTCTGTTTAATTTTTTTTTTCATTTTCAATCAGCATCGCATGATTTTTAAAATGTTCTCTTTTTCTGATTAAGTTAGATATTAAAAATAAAATTCATGAAAATAAATTCATTATTTTATCAAGTTGTGTTAATTTAATAGATAATGACTTAAAATTTTATTTTTTAGAGGTTAATTAAAAAACGTGTAAAAATTGTATTATTTTTTATTGAATCATTTTCATTTGGGAAAATTGTATATAATAGCAAACTAATAACCTAAATTAAATGGAATAGCTAGGGTTTGATTTAATTGTGCTCCATAGCAAACGTTGGCAAAAATTTGCCAGGCGTCTCTCTCCCAGAAGTCTCGCTCGCCACTCTCCCATTCTCGCCTCTCTCGCTTTATACGCAGAAGTGTATAATTTCTGTTTCTGTTTTGTATAAAGCGAGAGAAAATTGTATATACACATGCAAAAATGTATATCTTCATGTTATACACTTAATTATACAATTTACAAACATTTTACTTCAAAAATTGCAGAGAAAAAGTCCAACGAATTATACAATTGTGAATTATACAATTGCAGTGAAATACAATTTTCTCTAGCTTTATACAACAGAAGTGTATATATTGTGTTTCTGTTTTTGTATAAAGCGAGAACAACATATATCTTTTTGCTATAAACTTATAATTTTGCAATATACATACATTTTAATTCGATTCAACTATATGCAAAGCAAATTATACAATTGCAGCGAAATAGGCCAGCGAATTATACAATTTAGGCCAGCGAATTATATACTTGTATATGTATAGCGAATTATACAGTTTTTATGTTTGCTATGGAGCGCAATTATGAAAAGTTTGCTATATTATACAAATATGAATTTTTTGTTTGCTATATGTGAAAGTTGCCCTTTTCATTTACCATCTTCAATATTTAAGTATTTTAATTTAAAAAAAAAATATTTTAATTAATAATGCTCTATGACTTTTATTACGTGTAAAAATTATAGTTAAGTTTGAACCTACTTATAATTAAATATACCCTCCGGGAATGTTCATGGTTATGATTAAAAACCAAATCGAACTGCATCCAAACCAAACGATTAAAAAATCGATATTTATTTTGGTTTGGTAGGGTTTGATTTTAAATTTTTAAAACCGACACTATTTAATTTTGTTTTGATTTTTATAACTAAAAAATAGAAAAATAATCCAACCGAAGTGATTAATTAGATATATAAATTTAATAATTATTAATATATTACTCATAAATAAAATGTAAATATTTTGTCAAATTTTAATTAAGTCTTTAACTTTACCATTTTCTCAAGCCCAACACTTTAGCCAAACTATAGCAATCCTAAGTACAAATTGGTCAAATTCATTTTAGTCTTTAGCTAACCTACATCACATAAAATAGTCATACTTTCTCTTAATTGAATCACTTTGTTCGTGTAATGATAATTCTAGTACTGCTTAATTGAACCGACAATAGTTTTTTTTGTGGATTGTTCATATAGTAGGTGTTTGTGTCTATCGAGATATGTACATTCTCAAAAAAATGATTACTTTCAAACAGAATAAACCAGAAAAACTGAACTAAATCGACGGTTATTTTTTTTGTTTAACTTGGTTTGGTTTTAGAAATTTAAAAAATCGACTAGATTGGTTTGGTTTTAGAAATTTAAAAAATCGACTAGATTGATTTGGTTCTGGTTTGAATCAATAACCTATCCAAATGGAACCACGAACACCCCTAATACTCGCAAATCGGCCCACCCCACATTAATTTTGTAAAAAAAAACCACTTCAACCCGCCCAGCTCCGCATAGCCTTAAACCCACACTGCCCCCCCCCCCCATCTGCCCTCCTCCATCGCCATCTCTAACAACCTAGTATTATATTTAATGAAATTATTTTTGAAATGAAAACTTATCCAGGAAAAGTTTTAATAATAGACATAGCTAATACATGCATTATTTTATCTTATATACTCTATTAAACGACAAAGAACTAGAATTTATCTGATACCAAGTTCTAATATGAGAATTTATGAACTAGATTGTTGAACAATTGAGAGAAGAAACAAGAGAGAAAGAGAAAAAGTAATTGAAAGATTATATTGTTATTGATGTTTCATCTATTACAAATTGATTTTCTAATACAACTATATATATTTCGAGGGATGTATCGCGTTCTCCAATGGTTACTATTATCAAGGGTCGTATCGCACGCTGCAATTGAGACACATTCTTTTCTAATTCCAATACTTTCTTAATGTGGATGATTGTCTGGGATATCATTAGTCTATAATGTTTAGACAAATTATGAAAAATTAAAATGAACACTTATGGAAGAACCTAGAAGAATTCTTTTAAATGGTGAACTTTCTTGAACTGCTTGTTAGTAAGATAAGTTAATTGAGAAACCATCATAAACGAAAGTTGAGATTGAATCCCCTGCATTTTAGGAACGTATACAAATTTTAATAGACCTATTCATCCACCTAGTGGATTGTTTAGATACTTAACGGTCCTAAAAAATGTTTCTTCTAGATGGTCTCATGTGTGCATATTGTTATCTTGCAACTTGATGTTTGTAAAAGTATTGACATAAATAATATGATTACAAATACAATTTTCTGATAGTTAGATTCGTCTATTCAATAATCGAATCAGACTTATCTTTAGAAGAGGTAGAATATTGAGAAAAAATAAATTTGAAATTTACTCTCGAAATATTAAAGTTGAATTTTTTTTCATATAATAGTAAAAAATTGAAAATTTACTAAAGCAAAAAGACATATGACATAGTAAACTTTGAGTTTATGAGTACTAATAATTTATTAATTGGCATGAATAATTTGGTCATCCCAAAGATGTGCATACTCAGTAATGAACATACATTGAAATTTCAAGAATTTTTTTAATTTGTTGCTTATTTTCATGATAGGTTGATTGGATCAACTAAAGTTGAGACTAAATCCTTAAATTCTAAAATATTAAAGGTGAATATGGACCTGTTCACCTATCATGTGACATGATTAAAAGATACATCTATAAGATAATCACATGAGCATTTGTTGTCAACCTGTAGTATGACATTTGCAAAATTGTTTGTACAAGATAATTGTGTAAAGAGCACAATTTTCAGAATATGTAATCAAGACAATTTATCTGATAATATTTATAAATACTCAAGATATTGAGACATTAAATGTCTGAGGTAGTGAAATCATTGCTTGGGAAAATAAAGCTCCATGTAATGATATAAAATATGATACCGCATACAAAAGTAATTGTATGCATCAGACCAATAAATTATGATCAAATTTTCTTTCAATTGATCTATGGTCAGAGATCAAATATTTTTCATCTGATTATTTTGATATGTGGTATGTAATCAATGAATATACAATGATGCACAAGGATAGATTCTCCAAAAAATTGAGATATATATTAGTTTGTCTAACATAAGGTGGAGATTAGAAGCAACATAAGAGTTGTAAATATTCCTATTGAATGTTCCTTAAGGAAAGAGTCTATGACATGCATGAGGCATGATAGACTAATTAATTCTAAATAAAATAATCCTTGAAAAAGGGAGATGATCAAAGAATCAAAATGATCATAATAAAGAGACAATGTGCTCGTGAAGATCCTACGGCTTAGCACTTTATGAAAACTCATGAGAGGAGTAGCTACATGAAAATAATAAAGTGGTGAGATCTCAATAAGTTATGTCATATTGTGAATTAATCAAAATGGTATATCGTCGACGATATCTTTGATACTATATCGCGTAAAATTATAAAAGATTATGAGGATATAAATTTTACGACTATAAAAGCATGTTGGTATAGAAATAATTATCAAGTGAAAAGTGAAATGATGCATCTTAATAAGCGTAAAGCTTATTTAAATTGCAATCTAGGCACTAGAAGATGTCAAACGTTTAATATTAAATGTTGTCCCTTGACAAAAATGATATGAAAATATGCAATGGGTTCAAAATCTAGAGCGTATACAATTTTTGTAAACATATTTATAATCCTCATAAGGATTAAATAGATTCAAAATACATAATGCATATACAAGTATTGTTATGCAAGTTGACGACTAGAACCGAACACTTGAAGAGTTTTGAAAAGACAATAGATTATTTGCTTAAAGAAGTTGAAGTAAGGAACTTGCATAAATCTTTGACACCGAAGGGAAGATTCATAGAAGAAGATTTAAGGAAACATATTTAGTCAAAACATTTCTACACTCATAAGCTCCCAGAAATAGTGATATCAACATGCAACATGTTTGTTCAAGTAATAATATAGTTCATTTACTCTACCAAGTCTCTATCAACTACAACTTTCAAGAAGATGGTGCATAAGCTTGGAAAACAAAGATTCAAGTCTCCGGATTGATGTTCTCATTAGAGGGAGTTAATACGAGATGTACTCTTTTTTCGCATAAGGTTTTGTCCCATTGAGTTTTCCTTGTAAGGTTTTTAATGAGGCATCCATAATGCGTATTATTAGATATATGTACTCTTTTTTCTTCACTAGATTTTTCTCCCACTAGATTTTATCAAGGAAGGTTTTAACGAGGCACATAATCTACTGACGTTCAAGGGGGAGTTTATAAATATATTAGTATTATAGTGAATGTCTAATTATGCGGAGTCCTTTTAGGATATGGTTAGGAAACCTACTTGGGGACCAAGTTAAGTTTCCCCTATAAATAAAGGAGTTTTCTTTCATTGTAAATAAGATTCGTGAATCTTGAATGCACTTCAATATGAATAAGAGGTCTATTCTCTTCTCCCTACATTATTATTCTTCTAAATTTATATAATTTTAAAACATATCTCTTAATATGCTAAAGTAAAAAACTAAAAATTGATAAATAATCAAGAATTATTTTTTAATTTTTAATTTTTAATCTGAATATAACATATGAGTTATTTTAAAAAGTTAACTTTTTAAAGAGAAAATACAAAAAAAAAAAAAAAAAACTCTGAAATTGAGAGTAAAACTTACTTTAGCATTTACACTTTATGGACGTTTAAACACCCCCCTTAATTAATAACTTTCGAGTGAATTAAATATCACTCTGAGAGTATAATACAATTTCACCCGCCACATCATAATCATGTAAGCATCATATCATTAATTTTTTTTAACATTCACTTTTTTCCTTAAACACTTTTTAAAATACATTACATAATCAATTAATTTATTATAAAATTACATTTTCTTAAATCAAAATTCAAAATGTTGAGCAATTTTCATTAATTTTAAGTTGTTTTAACAAGTGTCCCCCATCATTTAAATAATTTCTCTTTGATGCAAATTAATTTCTTAACTAAAAGAATTATTTTGTAAAATCAAAGATTAAAATGTTGAACCCATTTTTACTAATTTAAATATTTTTTACAAGTGGGCCTCGCTGCTTAAATTCCTCCTCTTCTACGCCTCTTTTTTTCTTTTTTGTTCATTATTGCTGGTCCTCATTGAAAAGGTCTCGTCCATTTTCAATCTTTAATGGTTATTTTTTACTTCTTACAATTCACCATTTTCTTAAAAAAAATAACATATTAATTTTTTTTAAGACTCTCTCTCACCACCCACTCTCACAAATCTGTCATTGGGAGAATGAATCTTTTGAAAGTAATTTTTTTTTAACAGAATGGATCACTCAAATGTAACGACCTGTTTAGTCGTTTTGAGCAGCAGATTTTATTTCAGGAAAAACTGGCTGAGACGACGGAACCCACGACGGACCGTCATGGGAACGACGGATCGTCGAGGGGGTCTCGTTCCAAAACACTTAGAATTCTAAAATTTGGGTACTGAAATCGACTCTCTGAACTTCGTGAAAAAATGACAGGACGGACCGTCACAAGCATGACGGGCCGTCACAGACTCTTTAATAAAATGAGTCTCTGAACTCTGTGACAGAAGCAGCAGGACGGACCGTCGCAGTCACGACGGCCCGTCACAGGCTGCGTAATCCCAGGCGAGGTCGAATTTCTTTAACTGTTTTAAGGGACGTTTTGGACTATTCCTGCTATAATTATAAATTTAGTGGGTTAATGTTAATAATTTAACTACTTGAGGGTTAAAAGAAATAACCTTGAATTAATTAATGAGTTAATTCACCATCTTTTATACTTAATTATATGCTAATTAGGGTAAAAGAAAGAGGGTTTGAATAAGAAAAAGAAAAGAACAGAAAGAGAGCGAGAAACGATCGAGAGAGACGAACGAAGAGGAAAGCAAAGATCTTGGGAAATTGCTTGCTTGATCACGAATCTTCGGTGGAGGTAGGATATGGTTTATGCTATTCGTAGTAAATAGCGAATGATATGTATTGGGTAGTGTTGTAAACCCTTCTATATGCTTAATTGTATGCTTGCATGAATGTGATTATATAATTGTGATAAAATAAGCATGATGAAGCTATTGAATCCTAAATCTTGAAAACCCTAATCTACTTTGTTAATGATGATGCCTTGGTATAAAAGAAGGCTTGATGAACATGTAGTGAGATTAGGGGATCGGGTGCCACGTTCCGGTACCAGGATAGTATATGAGGATCGGAGTGTCACGTTCCGACACCAGGATAGTATATGAGGATCGGAGTGTCACGTTCCGACACCAGGATAGTTTATGGATCGGGTGCCACGTTCCGGTACCAGGATAGTATATGAGGATCGGAGTGTCACGTTCCGACACCAGGATAGTATTTGAGGATCGGAGTGTCACGTTCCGACACCAGGATAGTTTATTGATCGGGTGCCACGTTCCGGTACCAGGTTAGTATATGAGGATCGGAGTGTCACGTACCGACACGAGAGGGATAAAGATAATGAATCTTGAAAGATGTTAATATACTCAATTTAATGAACCTAATTCCCAAATGAGTATGATGGGGAGGCGTGAGTCCTCATTGATGTGCTTGGTGTTGTGACCAAGGGTTATGGTAATTGTAAATGCCGCATGTTGAGCATTGTAGTTGATTTTATGATATTATCTGATATATGTTGTTTTCTATTTTGAGTTGGCCGATGATATCTACTCAGTACTCGTGTTTGTACTGACCCCTACTTGTATGTTTCTTTCTTTGTTATTTGTGGAGTACAGTAAACGTACCGTCATCTTTAACTCAACCGCAAGTCTAGCCAGTCTTCATTACACCGGATTTCAGGGTGAGCTAACGCTTCTAGCTTGGACTGGATCTCCTTCTTCATGTCTTGATGCCTTGAAGTTCCGGCATGGACTAGTTTTATATTATTTTAGCTTTCTAGATACTCTTAGAATTAGTAATTCGAGGATAGATGTTCTTGTGATGATGACTTCCAGATTTTGGGTATAATAATAAGTGTTTGAGTTTTAGAAGTTATTAATCTATTTTTATTAATGAGTTTTAAGTCTTCCGTATTGTATTTTGTTCATTATGTTTGAAATGATGGGGTTTAGATTGGTTGGTTCGCTCACATAGGAGGCTAAGTGTGGGTGCCACTCACGACGCGTTTTGGGTCGTGACAAACTTGGTATCAGAGCATTAGGTTCGTTGGTCTCATCACACAAGAACGAGTCTAGTATAGTCTTAAGAAACGGTAAGGGGACACCTTTACTTTTCTTTTAGAGGCTATAAGACTTTAGGAAAACTCCGTTCTTTCTTTTCTTCTTTTGTGCTATTACTTTGATCCAATTGGTATCTAGGTGATACAAATTGGTATTTGACCATCTTCACTCTATTTCGCAGATGGTTAGAACTAGAGCAACAACGACTGCGCCAACACCAACATCGGCAAGACAAGAAGCGTCTGAGCCAGCCACTGGGGCTGTGGCTCGAAGTGGAGTAGTGACCAGAGGCCGTGGAAGAGGTCGTGGGAGGACATCCTCTAGGGGAAGAGGACGAGCACCTAGCCCATCTGGTACTAGGGCGGTGACTCCTCCACCAACTGAGGAAGTGGTAAGAGAGGGTGAGGATGGGGGGAATGAACAAGTGCCGAATGAGGAATTGCCACCCCAACCTACCCCAGAGATGATCACTCAGGTTCTTGCTTATCTTAGCGGGTTATCTGATCAGGGCCAGACACCTCCAGTGTTTTCTGCACCAACACCTCCGGTTCCGGAGGTACAACATGCAGCTACTATGGCTCCCCGCATGGATGCCTCATTGGAAATAGGCACGTTTTCTCGGTTGACTACAGGGCCTATAATGACGAGTGATCAGCATGAACTATTCAGCAAGTTCTTGAAATTGAAACCTCCAGTCTTCAAGGGTGCTGAATCAGAGGATGCCTACAATTTTCTGGTCGATTGTCATGAGCTACTACACAAGATGGGTATAGTAGAACGATTTGGTGTTGAGTTTGTGACCTATCAGTTTCAAGGGAACGCCAAAATGTGGTGGCGGTCACATGTTGAGTGTCAACCAACAGAGGCACCACCTATGACTTGGGCATCATTCTCTAGCTGGTTTATGTAGAAGTATATACCCCGTACTTTTGAGGGATAGGAGGAGAGATGAGTTTCTAAGCCTAGAGCAGGGTAGGATGTCGGTTACTGCGTACGAGGCTAAGTTTCGCGCATTATCCAGGTATGCCACCCAACTATGTTTCAGTCCACAAGAGCAGATTTGCCGCTTTGTGAAGGGGTTGAGATCAGAGTTGCGAATTTCAGCCTTACAGGTAGCGGCTACAGCGAAATCCTTTCAAGAAGTGGTAGACTTCGTGATAGAGGTAGAGGGAGTGAAGCCAGATGACTTCACCATGGCATCGACATCAAAAAGGTTTCGTAAGGGAGGTGAGTTTAATGGTTCTTACTCCAGAGGGCAGGGTTAAGGAGGTTACCCCGCCCGACCTATTCAGTCTTCACTACAGACTGTAGTTGGGGGTCCACCTCAGACCGGCCAACATTTCGCTGAGTTTGGTGGTTATCCCCAGACTTCGTCTTTCTCACAGAGTCTGATGGTTGAATCCAGAGAGTGTTATGGATGTGGGGAGACTGGACACATTAAGAGGTATTGTCCAAAATAGAGTTGCAGACCTCCAATAGTTAGAGGTAGAGATGGTCAGGGAAGAGGACGCTATTCTGGAGAACGTGGTGGCCGAGGTAATGGTGGTTACCAAAACAGCCGGGGTGACGGGCAAACTAGAGCCACTACAGCACAACATTGTAGGGGCAACGGGCAGACATGTGATAGGGCCCATTGTTACGCTTTCCCCGGGCGGTCTGAAGCGGAGACATCTGATGCTGTTATCACAGGTAATCTTTTGGTTTGTGATTGTATGGCTTCTGTATTGTTTGATCCTGGATCCACATTTTCTTATGTATCTTTCTTATTTGCTAATTGTCTTAATTTACATTGTGAATTGCTTGACATGCCTATTCGTGTTTCTACTCCGGTGGGTGAGTCTGTGATAGTTGAAAAAGTATATAGGTCTGGTCTGGTGACTTTTGTGGGGAGCAATACTCATGTAGACTTGGTTATCTTAGAAATGGTTGACTTCGATGTAATTCTGGGTATGACTTGGCTTTCTCCAAACTTTGTAATCTTGGATTGTAATGCTAAAACTGTGACGTTAGCCAAGCCTGGGACAGGGAGGGCGACTACACTTCCACTCCGGTTCGTATCATCTCCTTTCTTTGTGCTAATAGAATGGTTAGTAAGGGGTGTTTAGCTTTCTTGGCACATCTCAGGGATGACACTACCCAAGTACCTTCAATCGAGTCGGTTTCGATAGTTCGTGAGTTTCTAGATGTGTTTCCTGCAGATCTTCCTGGTATGCCACCGGATAGAGATATTGACTTCTGCATTGATCTTAGACCGGGTACTCGCCCCATTTCTATACCCCCTTATGGAATGGCTCCCGCGGAGTTGAGAGAGTTAAAGGCTCAACTTCAAGAATTGTTAGGAAAGGGCTTCATTAGACCAAGTGCATCTCCTTGGGGTGCTCTTGTATTGTTTGTGAAGAAGAAGGATGGAAGCTTTCGGATGTGCATAGACTACAGACAACTGAATAAGGTAACAGTTAAGAACAAGTATCCTCTTCCTCGCATCGATGATTTGTTCGATCAGTTACAAGGTGCTTGTACTTTCTCAAAAATTAACTTGAGATCTGGTTACCATCAATTGAAAATACGGGCAACGGATGTGCCCAAGACTGCTTTTCGGACCAGGTATGGGCATTATGAGTTCTTAGTAATGTCTTTTGGGCTTACGAATGCCCCTGCTGCTTTCATGAGCTTGATGAATGGGATTTTTAAGCCATATCTGGATCTCTTTGTCATCGTATTCATCGATGATATATTGGTATACTCAAAGAGCAAGAAGGAACACGAGGAGCACTTGAGAATTGTATTGGAAATGTTGAGGGAGAAAAAGCTTTATGCCAAATTCTCCAAGTGTGAGTTTTGGCTAGATTCAGTGTCCTTCTTGGGACACGTGGTTTATAAGGATGGAGTGATGGTGGATCCATCTAAGATTGAAACGGTGAGGAATTGGGGAAGACCTACTAATGTATCAGAAGTAAGGAGCTTTGTTGGTTTAGCTAGTTACCACCGCCGATTTGTCAAGGGGTTCTCTTCTATTGCTTCCCAATTGACAAGCTTGACTAAACAGAATGTTCCATTCGTATGGTCGGACTAGTGTGAAGAAAGCTTTCAGAAGCTCAAGACTTTGTTGACTACTGCACCAATTCTCACTTTGCCCGTGGAAGGTAAGAATTTCATTGTCTATTGTGATGCATCTTATTCGGGTTTGGGTGCAGTGCTAATGCAAGAGAAGAATGTAATTGCTTATGCTTCGAGGCAATTAAAGGTGCATGAACGTAACTATCCGACCCATGATTTGGAGTTGGCTGCGGTAGTGTTTGCATTAAAGCAATGGAGACATTATTTATATGGGGTTAAGTGTGAAGTCTACACGGATCATCGTAGCCTACAGTACGTCTTTACTCAGAAATATTTGAACTAGAGACAGAGGAGATGGATGGAACTACTGAAGGACTACGACATCACTATTTTGTATCATCCGGGAAAGGTTAATGTTGTGGCAGACGCCTTAAGTAGAAAAGCAGGGAGCATGGGTAGTTTAGCCCACTTACAAGTTTCTAGACGCCCATTGGCTAGAGAGATTCAGACTCTGGCTAACGACTTTATGAGGTTAGAAGTAAATAAGAAGGAAGGATTTCTGGCCAGTGTGGAGGCGAGATCTTCTTTTCTTGACAAGATCAAGGAAAAACAGTTCGACGATGAGAAACTAAGCCGAATTCGGGATATGGTGTTGCGAGGAGAAGCTAAAGAAGCAATAATGGATGAGGAAGGTGTTTTGAGAATTAAGGGAAGGATATGTGTGCCCCGTGTTGATGATTTGATCCACACTATTCTCACAGAGGCTCATAGTTCCGGATATTCTATACATCCTGGTGCAACCAAGATGTACTGTGACCTAAAGCAACACTTTTGGTGGAGTAGAATGAAGCGCGACATTGTTGATTTCGTTGCCAAATGTCCCAATTGTCAGCAAGTAAAGTATGAACACCAGAGGCCCGGAGGAACACTTCAGAGAATGCCCATTCCTGAATGGAAGTGAGAGAGAATTGCAATGGACTTCGTGGTTGGTCTTCCAAAGACATAGGGTAAGTATGACTACATTTGGGTGATTGTTGATAGGTTAACTAAGTCTGCTCACTTCATTCTGGTCAAGGTGACCTACAATGCAGAGAAGTTAGCTAGACTCTAGATCTCAGAAATTGTTCGATTGCATGGAGTTCCACTTTCCATCATATCAGTTAGAGGTACGCAGTTTACTTCTAAGTTTTGGAAAACATTGCATGCGGAATTGGGTAATAGGTTAGACCTTAGTACCGCGTTTCATCCTCAAACCGATGGTCAGTCTGAGCGAACGATTCAAGTGTTGGAGGATATGCTTCGTGCATGTGTGATAGAATTTGGTGGTCATTGGGATAACTTCTTACCCTTAGCGGAGTTTTCATACAATAATAGCTATCACTCAAGTATTGATATGGCTCCATTCGAAGCATTGTATGGGAGGAGATGTAGGTCTCCCATTGGTTGGTTTGATGCATTTGAAGTTAGACCTTGGGGTACTGATCTTCTGAGGGAATCTTTGGATAAGGTAAAATGCATTCAAGAAAAGCTTTTAGCGGCTCAAAGCAGGCAGAAAGAATATGCGGATCGAAAGGTTAGAGACATTGAGTTTATGGAGGGTGAGCAAGTCTTGCTGAAGGTTTCGCCCATGAAAGGGGTGATGCGGTTTGGTAAGCGAGGTAAGCTAAGCCCAAGGTATATTGGTCCATTTGAAGTTCTAAAGCGCGTGGGGGAGGTAGCTTATGAATTAGCCTTGCCCCCAGGACTGTCCGGAGTGCATCCGGTGTTTCATGTGTCTATGTTGAAAGGATACCATGGGGATGGAAACTACATTATCCGTTGGGATTCAGTTTTGCTTGATGAGAATTTGTCTTATGAGGAGGAACCTGTTGCTATTCTAGATAGAGAAGTCCGCAAGTTAAGGTCAAGAGAGATTGCATCCATCAAAGTTCAATGGAAGAATCGACCAGTTGAAGAAGCCACTTGGGAGAAGGAGGCAAATATGCAAGAAAGATACCCACACCTGTTTACAGATTCAGGTACTCCTTTTTGCTCTTGCTTTTCTTCTTATGATCGTTCGAGGACGAACGATGGGTAAATTGGTATCTATTGTAACGACCTGTTTAGTCGTTTTGAGCAGCAGATTTTATTTCTAGAAAAACTGGCTGAGACGACGGAACCCACGACGGACCGTCATGGGCACGACGGATCGTCGAGGGGGTCTCGTTCAAAAACACTTAGAATTCTGAAATTTGGGTACTGAAATCGACTCTCTGAACTTCGTGACGAAATGACAGGACAGACCATCACAAGCATGACGGGCCGTCACAAGCATGACGGGCCGTCACAGACTCTTTAATAAAATGAGTCTCTGAACTCTGTGACGGAAGCAGCAGGACGGACCGTCGCAGTCACGACGGCCCGTCACAGGCTGCGTAATCCCAGGCGAGGTCGGATTTCTTTAAATGTTTTAAGGGACGTTTTGGACTATTCCTGCTATAATTATAAATTTAGTGGGTTAATGTTAATAATTTAACTACTTGAGGGTTAAAAGAAATAACCTTGAATTAATTAATGGGTTAATTCACCATCTTTTATACTTAATTATATGATAATTAGGGTAAAAGAAAGAGGGTTTGAATAAGAAAAAGAAAAGAACAGAAAGAGAGGGAGAAACGATTGAGAGAGACGAACGAAGAGGAAAGCAAAGATCTTGGGAAATTGCTTGCTTGATCACGAATCTTCGGTGGAGGTAGGTTATGGTTTATGCTATCCGTAGTAAATAGCGAATGATATGTATTGGGTAGTGTTGTAAACCCTTCTATATGCTTAATTGTATGCTTACATGAATGTGATTATATAATTGTGATAAAATAAGCATGATGAAGCTATTGAATCCTAAATCTTGAAAACCCTAATCTACTTTGTTAATGATGATGCCTTGGTATAAAAGAAGGCTTGATGAACATGTAGTGAGATTAGGGGATCGGGTGCCACGTTCCGGTACCAGGATAGTATATGAGGATCGGAGTGTCACGTTCCGACACCAGGATAGTATATGAGGATCGGAGTGTCACGTTCCGACACCAGGATAGTTTATGGATCGGGTGCCACGTTCCGGTACCAGGATAGTATATAAGGATCGGAGTGTCAGGTTCCGACACCAGGATAGTATATGAGGATCGGAGTGTCACGTTCCGACACCAGGATAGTTTATGGATCGGGTGCCACATTCCGGTACCAGGATAGTATATGAGGATCGGAGTGTCACGTACCGACACGAGAGGGATAAAGATAATGAATCTTGAAAGATGTTAATATACTCAATTTAATGAACCTAATTCCCAAATGAGTATGATGGGGAGGCGTGAGTCCTCATTGATGTGCTTGGTGTTGTGACCAAGGGTTATGGTAATTGTAAATGCCGCATGTTGAGCATTGTAGTTGATTTTATGATATTATCTGATATATATTGTTTTCTATTTTGAGTTGGCCGATGATATCTACTCAGTACTCGTGTTTGTACTGACCCCTACTTGTATGTTTCTTTCTTTGTTATTTGTGGAGTACAGCAAACATACCGTCGTCTTCAACTCAACCGCAAGTCTAGCCAGTCTTCATTACACCGGATTTCAGGGTGAGCTAACGCTTCTAGTTTGGACTGGATCTCCTTCTTCATGTCTTGATGCCTTGAAGTTCCGGCATGGACTAGTTTTATATTATTTTAGCTTTCTAGATACTCTTAGAATTAGTAATTCGAGGATAGATGTTCTTGTGATGATGACTTCAAGATTTTGGGTATAATAATAAGTGTTTGAGTTTTAGAAGTTATTAATCTATTTTTATTAATGAGTTTTAAGTCTTCCGCATTGTATTTTGTTCATTATGTTTGAAATGATGGGGTTTAGATTGGTTGGTTCGCTAACATAGGAGGCTAATTGTGGGTGCCACTCACGACGCGTTTTGGGTCGTGACATCAAACAACAAAGTTATATTGAAATCGAAGTCAAAAATATAATGTTAGTGTTGAATTTTGTGGCTATAAAAGACTGATGGAATGAAAATAGGATGTAGAGGTGGGTGATAATGATGAAAAAAGAAATGACTAATATGAGCGAAAAAAGGTATAAGAATGCTTCAATGGAGAAAAAGTATTTGAGGAAGACAACAAAATAAACAGAGAAAATAAATAAATATATTTTTTTAAAATGTGGCCCGCAATTTATTTTTTACCTCTAAATTAGAAATTTCACATTTTCTTAAAAACTTGATTTATAAAAAATATTTAAAATATTAATTATATACTAGCCAATAAAAGAATGACATGCGAACAATTTTATAATTCAATTTTTTCATTTTTAATTCGCTTTTAGGAGAGTTGATTCACTCTCTCTACCACATTACCCCTTAAGGGTAAATAATTCACTGGAAAGTTATTTAGGGGTATTTAAACATTCGTTCAGTTTAAGTGCTAAAGTAAGTTTTGCTGTCAAGTTAAAGATTTTTTTTTTTTTTTGTATTTTCTCTATCTCAATAGGAGAGAGCATAATGTGTTTTTTACGTCAAGTATATTTTGAGGAAAATATGTAAAGTTGGGTAATATTCTACTCTTTAATATTACTAGGTAATTTCTCAAACATGGGGACTATCCAAGGAAATTACTCCTTAAATTAAAAGTTATGTCAAACGTACAAAATTACCCTTTAATCTTATTGTCTTAAGCATGTTATGTATAAAAATAAAACTTAAAAATTACCGGAATATTATTTTACAAAAAAGTCATGATACTCTATCGTATTTATGACGTTGAACTTATTTGAGAATCCTTATATTTCCCTATTCATTTATGGACTAAACGAACTATTGACCAATAGGATAATTTTCTTTTAATAATAATAATAATAATAATAATAATAATAATAATAATAATAATAATAATAATAATAATAATAATGTCTTGCCACTGACTAGCAATACCTTAAAAAATGATCTCTACAATATAAATAAATGTGTACGTTACACAAGTTCATCAAAAGAAAAAAAATCCACGAAAATATCATAAAATCAATATATTTGATGATGGTTCCCAAAATAGTTTAATTTCTCATTCCTTTATATCTCTTTACGTTGCTTTTGCTCAAGGAGAAAGAAATAGCCCTCCTAAAATGGAAAACAACTTTCAAGAACAAGACTAATACCTTGTTAGATTCATGGACACAGAGTTCGAATGCATGTGAGGATTGTTAGGAGTTATGTGCCTAAATGGCAGGGTAAGGAAGTTTGATATTTAAGGTGCTTGTGTCGTCGGTACACTCTATAATTTTCCATTTTTTACTCTAATTTTTTTGAATATGTTGATTTTAGTGTAAATTAATCTCTCAGAAATTATCCCACCTGAAATTAGTAATCTCACTAATCTTGTCTATCTTGACTTGCAAACAAATCAGATTTCAGGCACATTCCCAATATGGTTTGAAACTTCACCAAATCTAAAAGTTTTAAGCTTGAGATCAAACAAGTTACATGGTCCAGTTAGAGCATGAAGTAATGGAAACATTTTTTCAGCTTCGAATCATAGATCTCTCTTACAATGCTTTCATAAGAAACTTGTCGACTAGTCTGTTTCAAATTGAAAGCCATGAGGACAATTGATTAAACAACGAAGTTAACAATATATCTTGGTAAATTTGTAGAGAGAGATTACAATGATTCTGTAACAATTTCAACGAAAGGAATGGAGTATGAACTGGATAGAATTTCGATAATTTTCAAGACTATTGATGTTTCAAGTAACAAATTTGAAGGACATATTCCAAGTAATTTGGGAGATCTCATTGCACTTCGGGTACTAAGTTTGTCTCATAACAGATTGCAAGGTAATATACCACCATCACTTGAAAGTTTATCTTTAGTCGAATCATTGGATCTTTCGTTCAACCAGCTTTCAGGAGAGATACCACAACAACTTGTTGTCTTACATTTCTTTCATTCTTAAATCTCTCTCACAATCATCTCCAAGGATGCATTTCTCGAGGACATCAATTTGATACATTTCAAAATAATTTATATGAAGGTAATGATGGATTACAAAGATTCCCAGTTTCAGAAGGTTGTGGAAGTAAATGGACACCAGAGACAAATAAGAGCGATTACTTATGCGTTAGATGTAGAGACGACTCAACAAAATTGGGGACCTAAAGGAAAACTTAAGAGAGGTGCTCTAATTTATCTTTTTTCATCCTATGTACTTTTAATTAAAAAATTTAATTTTCTTGCTATTTTAGATACAAAATCATTAAGTACTGTTCTATAATCAATTTGTTTTAATAAGTTTTCAAATGATGATAAAACTAATTCATTCAATTTATCTTCGAGATATCGTTGACCTTAAAGAACAGATAATCAATTTTAATTTTGAAAAAAGAATCGATTGAGACAACAATTACAAAATTGTTAATATTATCCTATAAACAATTTGTGTATTTGAAAAGGAATCAAGTCTTTTTATGTGATTAAATATTTTCATTATATCATTATCTACTTGTATTATTTCTCTTGAACACATTTAATTCAAAAAATCAATTTAAACCATTGATATCAGAATAACTATTATGTTTTAAAGAAAATTCAATGTATAATGGAAATTTCAATTTTTTCCTGAAAATTCTTACTGTTACAGATTTCCAGAAAAGAAACCAACCATTTTCTTGCAATCCTTAATTATAAAGATATTAAAATATCTATAAACAAAACTGATTCTTAATTTCCATACAAAAAAACATCCATTTTCTTGAATGACAGGATTAACAACTATTGAACAGGCTAATCATCCACACCACTTCTACCTGTAATGGACTTTCTGATATTAATGCAATCCCCCCAGTCAGCATCACAGTAAATTTTTAAGAGATCATCACCATTTGAAGACATCAATATACCGAGCCCTGGTGCATACTTAACCAATTTGGAGGCTGCTTCCATGTGAGATTTTTTTGGACAGTGCATAAATTGGCTCTAAGTTTGTACAAAAAATGCAATATCTGGTCTTGTGGTTGTAAGATATAATGACTGATCATAGGATTTTTCAATGCCAAATCTTCAGAGGATGACAATATGTGATGATTGATCAAATTCAGTTTCTAATTTGATCCATTGCCCCGTCTGCATTATTAGGATTCCAACTTCACTTCTAGCAAACTCTATTAGAAGGAAATACCTTAGTTCTCCCAAGTCTTTGATTTTGAAAATTGTATGAAGGACTTCTTTGGTATGTTGCATAATGGAGTGATCATTCCATATGAGTAGAAGATCATCTACATAAACTAGGATAATCACTATTTTGTCACCCCTCGTTCTTTGTAAACAAAGAGAAGTCAGCTGTGCTTTGACAAAAATCAGCTCTAGTCACGGCTGTGGTGAGCTTATTGTTCCATTGTCGTGATGCATGTACAAGCACTTTATAAGTCTACATACTCGACCCTCATTTTTGTTCTTTCTTGCAAAACCATCAGGAATAGTCATGTATACTTCTTCAAACAAAATCTCTTTGCAAGAATGCATTGTAGACATTCATTTGACACAGCTTTGATATTTTGAAGACACTCCAAAATAGTCTATGTTAGCACCAAGTGGATACAAACAAGTGCTAAAACCTGCCTCCACTACATAGTCCTTGTGCCAAATGGGTGGTATGCATCCTCTTACTGATTTACTGACTCCCATCATGTGTGCTGTTTGAATTATGAAAATAGAAAGTCATTCGAAATTTTCATATTAATTTTGTAACTAGAATTATGAAATATTTTTTACCGAAATAAATATATATGGTAATAATTTCTTAAATTTAGTGAACTTGAAATCATTTACCAACGTAATTAATACATACTAATATTGTGCTTGCATTGGATTTTTTTTTCTCATAAATTTATTTGATTTGTATTTGAAAAAAATGAGATAATAAGGCCATCGGAATAATGACAAAATTATAATAGTAATGCTGGTGACCCTACCTCTTCTATTTCTAGCTATACTGTTATACTCGTAAAGATTTTCCGCAAACCAAGTTTTAAGTGATGAAATTTTAGAGGAAATTATAAAATAACTAAAATACTAAATAAATTGAATAAAAGGGTTAAGATTGAATATTTTTTCAATTTTAACATATAGAAATTATTTTGTAAATCTAATGAGATCTCTCACAAACCCGTGCGAAGCGCAATCATTTTCAATTAGATATGAATCAGGTAAATATTTTTTTTAAAAAAAATAACAAATAAATGAAGAAGAAAAAGATCAGTCTGTTATAAAGTATTTGTATTATACTGAATGTCTATCATGTGGAGTCCTTTTTAGGATATGGTTAAAGAGTCCTCCTACTTGGGGACCAAGTTAGATTTCTCCTATAAATAGAGTGCTCCTCTTCATTGTAAATTAATTCATCAAGAGAAATAACAAGTCTTCTCTTCTTTTCTCTCTAGTTTCTTTTTCTTATTCTATAGTTTTATAACACGTTATCAGCACGAGACACTAATTTCTCAAAAGTGAAGGTTAGATTTGAAGAATTAATAAAAGTATCATTTATTCTTTCTTTTTTTAATTTTAATGACCAATATTACAAAACTAGAGTTCACTGCCCTTCAAAGTTCGGGCAGGAACTATCTCTCATGGGTGTTGGATGCTGAAATCCACCTTGATGCAATTGGTCTTGGAGACACCATAAAAGAAGAAAATAAGGCATCAAATCAAAACTGTGCACGAGACCCGAAGACCAGGAAGAATAAATAAGCAAAGGGAGGGGCTTCTTCCTTCAACAGAGGTAATGCTTATTCTTCTCCTTCCTGGTACTCTTGAATAAGGCAAGGCTTTTCCCTATTCCCTATCAAAAGCACTTTCAGTAGAAAAATGAATTCCTCTAGATAAGTTCCCTGTCGAGAGGGAAGAAAGGAGAATTCAATGATATTCTTGCGTCATCATCTTGACGAGATTCTGAAAATCGAATATCTGACAGTTAAGGATCCACTTGTTTTGTGGAAAAACCTAAAAGAAAGATTTGACCACTTGAAGATGGTCATACATCCAAAGGTACGATATGATTGGATGCATCTAAGGCTACAAGACTTTAAGTCTATACATGAGTATAATTCTGCCATGTTCAGAATCACTTCTCAATTGAAATTATGTGGAGAAACGATTAGTGAGATTGATATGATGGAAAAGACGTTCTCCACTTTCCATGCCTCAAATGTGCTCTTGCAGCAACAATATCGAGAGAAAGGTTTCAAAAAGTATTCTTAACTAATTTCTCATCTTCTTGTGGCCGAGCAAAATAATGATTTATTATTGAAAAATCGACCTGCTGGATCTGAACCACTTCATGAAGTGAATGAGACGTACGCCCATCATGCTAGGCGTGGAAAAGGTCGTGGTCCTAATCGTGATCGTGATCGTGGACGTGGACGTGGACGTGGACGTGATCGTGATTATGGTCAAGAACGTAATTCTATTCCTGGCATTAATCATTCATCAAATAAAAAGGCAAAAAGAAAGGATGAGAAACGTGAAACAACTAGGGAAGGTTGTTTTCGATGTGGTGGAAGAGGTCATTATGCACGTGATTGTCGTACTCCCAAACACTTGGTTGAGCTTTATCAAGAATCACTAATGAAGAAAGAGAAAAATCCTGAGGCAAATTTTATCTCTGAAAATCAAGTTGACATCACGCACTTGGATGCAGATTTCTTTGCACATCCTGAAGGAAAAATAGATCACTTAATTGGTGATGGTTCTGTGAACATGGAAGAGTAATATTTTTTTTGATAGTATTTATTAATAAATTTCATGTAATGATAGTTGTTTGCATGAGTATTAGTGTTTTAAATTAGTTTAGTCGTTCATTAACTTGTTCCTTAATTCTTAATAAAATAATATATATTTTTCATTGATTTATTTATATGATTCTAATATGATAGAGTTAGTCAAATACTAAACTTTATCATGTGTTTGTATTATATTAGGTCTTTAATTTGGTCTAATGTTAAAAACATAAAATCTGATATTAACTAGGATTCATCATGTGTTTGTATTATATTAGGTCTTTAATTTGATCTAATGTTAAAAACATGCAGTCTATTATTAACTAGAATTGAATAACAATTTTATTTTATTTTCCTAACAACTCGTTTTTGACTTAGAGGAAACAATAAATTAAGGCTTAATTTCTAACATTTAATTATTAATTTATTCCTTTGAATATATCGTACCCTTTTGACAACACTAATATTTAATATATATTTATTTTGTATATGTCATTTCATGTGAAGATATGGATAATTCTTAGAACATATTATCAAAATATGAAGATATTTGTTTGATTGATTCTGGTACAACACATACGATATTCAAAAATAAGAAATATTTTTCTCATTTAAGTATGGCTAAAATAAATGTTACTACAATTTTTGGTAGTACTAATATGATTGAGGATTTTGGAGGAGCCATTGTAATTTTGGCCAAGGAACTAAACTCATCATAATAATGCTATGTTTTCTCCAAAATTTAAGAGAAACTTGTTGAGTTTTAAAGATATCCGTGAAAATGGTTCTCATATCCAATCAATGGATGAAATAAATCTTGAATATCTTGGTATCACCAAGTATGTCTTTGGGCAGACATGTGTGATAGAAAAGTTCCCTGCTTTATCTTCTGGCTTGTATTGGACAAAAATTAGTGCAATTGAGGCACATTTTATAGTAAATAAGAAGTTTACTGTTTCCAATACATTTGTACTTTGGCATGATCGTCTAGGACATCCTGGGTCAATAATGATGAGACGAATTATAGAAAATTCGAATGGACATCCACTAAAAGACCTAAAAGTTCTTTTAAATGGTGAATTTTCTTGTACTGCTTGTTATCAAGGCAAGTTAATTGTGAGATCATCACCAATGAAAGTTAAGATTGAGTCTCCTGCGTTCTTGGAACGTATACATGGGGATATTTGTGGACCTATTCACCCACCTAGTGGATCATTTAGATATTTTATTGTTCTAATAGATGCTTCTTCTAGATGGTCTCATGTGTGCCTATTGTCATCTCGTAATTTGGCATTTGCAAAATTATTGACACAAATACTAAGGTTAAGGGCACACTTTCCTGATAATTAGATTAAGTCCATTCGTCTTGATAATGCTGCAGAGTTTTCATCCCAATCATTTAATGATTATTGTTTAGCAATTGGGATAAGAGTTGAACACTCCGTTGCTCATGTTCATACTCAGAATTGTCTCGCAGAGTCATTAATTAAATGTTTGCATTAATAGCAAGACCATTGCTTATGAAAACTAAGTTGCCCACTTCTGTGTGGGGACATGCAATTTTGCATGCTGCAACACTTATTCGTCTCAGACCGACAAGTTATCATAAGGTTTCTCCATTGCAATTGGTTATGGGTCAAGAACCTAATATATCCCATCTAAGAATTTTTGGAAGTGCTGTACATGTGCCTGTGACACCACCAAAGCCCACTAAGATGGGATCTCAAAGAAGGTTAGGAATATATGTTGGGTTTGAGTAACCCTCCATTATTCGCTATCTTGAACCATTGACTGGAGACATGTTTACTGCTAGATTTGCAGATTTTCGGTTTGATGAGACAATTTTCCCAAAATTAGGGGGAGAGAATAGTGAAATAAAATAAGAAATTTTGTGAAAAATTTATCATTGTCTCATCTTGATCCATATTCTTCTACTTGCGAACAAGAAGTACAAAAGATTATTCATCTGCAGAAAATTGCAAATCAAATGCCAGACGCATTTACAGATTTGAAAAGGATTACTAAATCACATATTCCTGCAGAGAATGTCCCAATTCGAATTGATGTCCCTAAAGGACCATACACTAGTGTCATAGCTAATGAGTCAAAAACACACCTAAAGCGTGGTAGGCCATTGGGGTCTAAGGATCAAAATCCTAGAAAAAGAAAGACTAAATGTCAAGATGACACTATGAAAGAATCTCATATGGAAGTTCAAAATTTGAGTAAGTCTGATATTCATGAAAGAATCAATGAACTTGAAACTCAACGAAATAATGAACTATCCATAAATTTAAGAGATGTTGAAACTAATATGAATCGATCAGAAATAGTGCTTGATTATATCTTTGCATATAATGTTGCAACAAATATCATGCAAGATAATGAGGATCATGAACCTCAATCTGTTATAGAATGTCGACAACGAAATGATTGGCCAAAATGGCAAGAAGCAATTCAATCAGAGTTGAATTCACTTGCCAAGCGTGAAGTTTTTAGACCTATAGTTCAAACACCTAATGGTATTAAACCTGTTGGTTACAAATGGATTTTTGTGCGAAAAAGAAATGAGAAAAATGAAATACAAAGGTATAAAGCACGCCTTGTGGCATAAGGATTTTCTCAAAGGCCTGGCGTCGACTATGAAGAGACATACTCACCCTTTATGGATGCAATAACATTGCTTTATCTCATTAGTTTCACAGTCCATGAGCAACTTGAAATGCATTTGATGGATGTGGTTACATCCTACCTTTATGGATCACTTGATAATGAGATTTACGTGAAAATTCATGAAGGATTTGCGATGCCTAAATCATGTAATTCAAAATCTCGAGAAATGTATTCAATTAAATTGCAAAGATCATTATATGGTTTGAAGCAATCTGGGCGCATGTGGTATAACTGTTTTAGTGACTATTTAATCAAGGAAGGTTATACAAATGATGCAATTTGTTCATATGTCTTTATAAAGAAAACAATATCGGAATTTGTTGTACTTACTATTTATGTTGATGACATAAATCTTATTGAAACTCCAATAGAGCTTCAAAAGGCAATTGATTATTTAAAGAATGAATTTGAGATGAAAGATCTGGGAAGGACAAAATTATGTCTTGGTTTGCAAATTGAGCATTTGACAAATGGTATTTTTGTTCATCAATCTGCCTACACATAAAAAGTGTTGAAAAGATTCTGTATGGATGAAGCGCATCCATTAAGTACTCCGATGGTTGTTCATTCACTTAATGTGAATAAGGATCCATTTCGACCTCAAGAAAAGGATGAAGAAATTCTTGGTTCTGAAGTACCATATCTTAGTGTAATTGGTGCACTAATGTATCTTGCTAATACTACGAGGCCTGCTATAGCTTTTGCTGTTAACTTGTTAGCAAGATATAGCTCTGCTCCCACTAGGAGACATTAGAATGGGATCAAACACATTTTGCGATATCTTAAAGGGACAACTGATATGGGCTTATTTTATTCTGTTAATTGTAGCCCAAATCTTGTTGGTTATGCTGATGCAGGATATTTATCTGATCCACATAAAGCTCGATCCCAAACAGGCTATGTGTTTATATGTGGGGGGACTGCCATATCTTGGAGATCTACAAAGCAGTCCATCGTAGCCACTTCATCTAATCATGCTGAAATAATAGCTATTCATGAAGCAAGTAGAGAATGTGTGTGGTTAAGGTCTATGATACATCTCATTCGAGAGAAATGTCGTTTGAAATGTGATAAAGTACCCACAAATGTGCAACAGATTCGTTCAAGTGACAATGTGGCTGATCTATTCACCAAGTCTCTACCAACTGCAACTTTCAAGAAGATGGTGCACAAGCTTGTAATGCGAAGATTCAAGTCTCTGGATTGATGTTCTCATTATGGGGAGTGAATACGCGCTGTACTTTTTTTCCCTTACGAGGTTTTGTCCCACTGGGTTTTCCTTGTAAGGTTTTTAATGAGGCAGCCTAGATGCGTATTAATAGATATGTGTACTCTTTTCCTTTACTAGAGTTTTTTTTTCTTAAAGTTTTTTTTTAGTAAGGTTTTTAACGAGACACATCATCTATGAATTAGACATTCAGGGGGAGTGTTATAAAGTATTTGTATTATAGTGAATGTCTATCATGTGGAGTCCTTTTTAGGATATGGTTAAAGAGTCCTCCTACTTGGGAACCAAGTTAGATTTCTCCTATAAATAGAGTGCTCCTCTTTATTGTAAATTAATTTATCAAGAGAAATAACAAGTCTTCTCTTCTTTTCTCTCTAGTTTTATAACACAGTCAAAATATTTCTTTTTTTGTTTCAGTGTAAGAACTTGTTTAATCTTAAAAGAATAACAACATAAACCAATAAAAAAAAAGGGATAACTTTAAAAATCTCCCTTAAAGTTTTGCTCTAAAACACTCACCTCTCCTGTGATTTACGATATTACATCTACCTCCCTTATTTTTATTTTTTTAAAACAATTCTTTAAATATATTTTATATACTTATAAATTCATTTAGATTTGACAATTTTATCCTTCTATATATTAATTTCTTCATATTAGTGAATATTATATAAATATAAAATAACTCATTTAACAAATACCTTAAAAATAAATCAATACACACAAAATATGCACATTATACAAAACTTCTTCGTAGGCAACCGATGGTAGCATATAAAATGTTATTATTAATTCCAACATTGGGCTCTTCATTTATACTCTTACAAGTTATAATAACTCTTCATTTTTTTTCTTTAGCACAATAACTAGTAAGAGATAACTTACGTGCAATTATAATGCCATTCAGCAGCACTCTCATAAATGTGGGGAGGGTGTAATTAAAATATTTAAGTGAATTAAGAGAGGGACTATTCTAATACATATCAAATTAATTTTAAATGAGAAAAAAAACTCTCTTAATAGGATGTTACGTCATTTTGATATATTAATTATATTTAAAATAGAGAGGAACGAAAATAATAACAATCTTTTAGAAAAAATATATAACCAATTTATTAAAAGGGTAAAAAGGTCTAGTAACTGTCTACGGATATTTTCCTCTTTCAACTTTTGATTTATTATGTTTTTACATTTCGAGTGTGTTTGCCTATTTGGTACGAAGAAAAATATTTTCTGGACAATGTTTTTCAATTTTTTCATGTTTGTTGAGATAAAAATTTTGGAAAATGTTTCCCAAATCAACTTATTTTTCTCAAAATTAAGGAAAATGACTTCCCTTCAAAAATAAAGGAAAACATTTTCAAAAACTCTCCTCCAATTTCAAATTATATTTTTTCTAGGAAAAACATTAGTTTTAAAAAAATTTTTCAATTTTAAAATTTTATTTTTTCACCAATCCCCAACCTCCCCACCCACCCATCAGCCCCCCCCCCCCCCCACAAAAAAAATTAATTTTGCTTTATTAAAATATTTTTAACTTCAAATTTTTATTTTTAAAACTCCTATCCCCCCCCCCCCCTCCTTCAGCCCACCACCCACCCCAACACCCAAAAAAATTAATTTTGTCTTTTTAAAAATACTATCAACTTCCAATTTTTATTTTTTAACTTCTACACCCCCCACCCACTACACCCCCACCCCCCCAACCACCACCACCACCCCAAAAAATAATAATTTTGCTTTTAAAAAATATTTTCAATTTCATAAACTATTTTTTACTCTATTAAAAATAAAAGATGTCTTTCAAAAACATTTTTATTCATAAATCAAACACAAATCATTTCCGAAAAATATGTTCTACTCACCAACCAAACATGAGAAACTAAGTAAAATATCTACTTGTTTTCCAGGAAATCATTCTCTAAAAAATCATTTTTCATCAAAAACATTTTCCTCCATACACACCCTTAATATTTAATATAATAACATAAGATTACTATTTAATATTAAGTTAATTAAATATTTTAAATATTTTAATTTAGTATAGGGTAAAATGACAATCCAACTTTGCATTTATTAGAGATGAAAATAAAAAAACAACTTTTTTTTATACTTTTGCAAACCTCCGCCTAAATTTTAAAGGGACCTTCTTTTGTAAGTGAGAAAATTACTTTGTAATGGCTAAGGTGCAGTAGTAAATAAAATTTATATAACTTCTCTAAAAAATGAAAATTCCATTTCTCAATTATCCGTTTAATGTATGTATACATTGGTTTATTGTTTAATTAGAGAATTTGATCGCGCTTTGTGCAATCATAAAAAATATGAGTAAATTTATTTTAAAATCAATTACAATATATGAAAACGATTCAAAACGAGTCGTGAGAGACACCCACACTTAACCTCCTAAGTGTGCGAACCAAGAAATTCACACTCCAATGCATGCCAATAATTCAATTACAAATAACAAGAAAAATAATAATGCGGAAGCTCAAAAATTTACTAAATATATTTTCCCAAAATCTGAAAGTCATCACAACAAGGACATCTAATATCCAATTACTAAGTCTAAGAGTATCAAAGACACCCAGATAAATGAAATGAAGTAATTCGTGTCTGGAAACTAAGGACATCAAGTAATGACTGAGAGAATCGAACCCAAGCTCGAATGAATAGCTCACCCTTGAACCTGATATGCTGAGACTTGATAGAGCTGAGGGCGATTCAAATTCGTCGATTCACTTGCTGCACTCAATATAAAGAAAACAAAGCAAATATACAAGTAGGACTTAGTACGAGGCAACATGTACTGAGTAAGTATCATCGGCCAACCAAAAATAGTAACTAATATACAAAGCCAAATAGTATAGAATCAATTATAGTACTTAATAGATGATAATCAACAAACAACATGAACAAGTGACAACTGAATCAAGTAAGTAATTAATCACAATATCAAGCACACACGAGGACTCATGCCTCCATACCACGTTCGTTGGGAAATGAGTTCTTTGAGATTGAGTACATTAAATTAATTCAATATTCTTTTCCTTTAACGTTATCGTGTCGGAACGTGACACTCTGATTCAATTATACTGTGTCGAAACGTGACACTCCGATCCAATTATATCGTGTCGGAACGTGACACTCCGATTTAGTAATATCTTTAATTTATCATTTATTATCACCACTTTCAATTCATTGATAATATTTTATCAAGACTTCTTTATTCAAGGCATCACTTCAATAAAGAGGATTCAAGAATATAAATTCCACTGTCTCAGGATTTCAGACCAATCACAAAACACACAACCAAGCCACCAATCACACAATCAAGTACATAAAGAACTTCACAATATCATTCAATGCATATCATCACTATTAAGAGTTTGCTATCAAATAGCGTAAACCATAACCTACCTCAACCGAAGAATCGAAGTCAGCCAACTACTTCTCCAATGTTTTTCCTTTCCTCAATGCTTCTGAACCTTTCAAATCTATCAAGTGTATATGCATAATTTGTAAGTTGACAATCGTATAAACACTCGTATTATCACTTTGATAAAATTGATAAATATTATTGTATGTAAACTAGACTTAGACCCAAAACTCACCTAATTCTATAATTAATTTTCTAAAGTTCAAACCTAAGGATACGTATTAATTACTCCCATATGAATAATATTAATGATATTAAATTAATATAATACACCTTATATTTAATTACCTATCTCAGTATATCGAAATATAACTTATAATACGAGATCACAATATTGATATTAAACGATTGAAGCCAGTGATTACTAAACCAGTGGCAGCCAACCCTACACCATACTCCAATCACAAACTTTACATACTAAATATATTTGCCATTAATTATACCAATATGCAAACCCACATAAATGAAGCAACTAAATCATATTACCGTAAATTTAATTACATTTATTAATCAAGTTAGGATAATTATACATGTAAAATAAGAAATATTCGAATAAGAAATGAATGAACCAGTAGATTATTATTTTCTCTTGTTGCATGCATAGGTAAGCATATTTGCCTCAATCAATTGGCAATAAGTAGCCAATGATTGAGGTATGTAATTTTCCCAAAAATTTGAGAACATGAACATAAATATCGGTTCCCACTTCTTCTTTTTTTATTATTTTTCCAACCCAATTATACTACAAAACTTCTGTCCCATTTTCAATCTAACTATATGATATTATATATTAATTAATCCTTACCTTGAGGTTTTCAATCCCGTGGCTGCCCGTCTCTCAATTCTCTTTCTTTAATGTCTTATTATAATAATGTATACTACTCATTTTAGCAATCACTTTGTATTACAAGAATTTTTACCTGAAGCACAAAGTACTTTTCTTGTGGCGGCGATCATCATGCTCCTTTGCCTCTCTCCCATACTGTAGATTAACAAGTTAAACCTTACAACCATATTTTAATATCCTATTAAAAGACTAATTATTAAAGTGGCAATAATGACCCACTATTAATTTTAATATTATTTTATTTAACCATCAACAAAATAATTTATTAAAACTATCCCCATTAATTCTATAACTATAGTTATGAATAATCCAATATATCTATTTAGAGTATATCGGAAGTATTTTATAAACTAAAGTCTCTATTACTCGAAATAACCAAATGAGTTGTTACATTAGATACCAATTTATCTATCGTTCGTCCTCGAACGATCAAAAGAAGGTAAGGGTAAGAAAGTGTAGTTGTACCAACAATTCCTTCAAAAAATTAGAACCCTAGGTCTCATATCAAAAGTATCAAACTAATCAATTGGAGATCTACACCTCGTCCCATACAATGCATCAAATGGGGTCATCTCAATAATTGAATGATAACTATTATTGTATGTAAACTCGACTAACAACAAAACTAATTTCAATAACCACCAAAGTTGATTGTATTCACATCCTCAACATGTCCTCAATGACCTTGTCACAACCATTTTGTGGAATCTTTTCTCACATAACCATGATAAAATCTCAAAACTAATACGGGCTATAATCAATAGTGAACTTGAAACAGCCATCATACACTCATAATGCATACACCATCATAGATCTTATTAATATTGTCTTCTCGCAATGTAAAATTTTCACGAGATTAATTATAAAAAATTAATCATTAAACATCAGGTACTCATCAAGGGAGAACCAAACTTATCTAACCCAAAGAAGAAGATGATCAAGTAACCACCCATCGAGCGATACACCCAAGCATACATAACCTCTAACAACATTGTCGAAATGCTAGATTGGTAGTTATTATAACCAACCCTTAAGAATGACAAAACTAGACTCAATGGTCTCACATTCAATCTCACATAACCAAAACATGATACCGATGATGAGATGAATCTTAAGTCTATCGAACAACTTTAAATTTTTATGGTAGCTATCCTATAAATTCTCATAAGTAAAGGTGTATGTGTAAAGTCACTAGTATTCTTCAATTCTTTCAAATAACACCAAATCTTTCATAATTGAAATGAGTAAGTCTAACAAAAAATGTGACCTTACAATAAAATTGATACACCCGATCCACTGCTAAGATCTCATTCATAGAAATGAATACATGCATGAGAATAATTAGTGAATCATACTCCAAACCATGTCCAGTTTAAATAGGTGATCACATAAGAATGTTCAGAATAACGATCGAATAACTCAAGATACTCCTTACATAGTGCTTACATCAAACATTTCTATTGATCAGATTTTATCTTCTTGATTTTTAGCCACCAACAATCAACCAGTTTGGTCCTTGCTACAATAATACATTTGGTCCTTGTTACAATAATACATATATTTGATTTATCAAACCCTACATATTTCTCATAATACTCCATTAAATCCAACACTCTTAATACAAATAAAAATTATAACTACACCCTACATATTTCTCATGAAGTTCAGAGAAGTAATCCCAGTACCCATATTCCAAGAGTTGAAGTGTTTTGGAACGAAGGCCCTCGACGGGCCGTTGTGCCTATGACGGTCCGTCATACTTACCGTCGAGGGTAATGAAGAAGAGCAACAAAAAAAATTGCATAAGTATGAGACGACGGAGTCCATGACGGTCCGTCGTGACCATGACGATCCGTCGCGAGGTCCGTCGATCCAGCCGCATTTTGGCAGATTTCTAGCAAATAGAGTCCTTGTTTAATTAGGTTTTTATTTTTTATAAATAGTTCAAAAACCTCGTTTTTGAAGTTAGACACCATATAGTTAGACTCTGAATCATTGTTAGACTCCGTATTGTTAGACACCGTATTAGAAAACATTGTATTGTTAGACTTTGATTATCATTGATTGTTGGTGATTTTTGGTGATTAATCAAGCAAACTTTCAGATTTTACTCTTTCTCATTGAATTAAGTACATGAATTCTTATTTAATTTAGTTGAATATTGTGATTATGACTATGAGTAACTAAACTCCATAACTAGGGTTGTGGGAACCATAGGCAAATAATGAGATAAAATCTAACTAATATAACAATTCTAGAATGGTGTCTTGCATGTATTAATAATTCTTTCGCTTAGAAGTCTTTTTAACGGATGACCAACATTAGAACTCGCCTTAATGCTACTTGCCGGACCAAGGAGGTAAATAATAGGAAAAGAATTATCAACATAGATTTAGTATATACTATCCAATAAGCTAGTATTTATTGGTACGAGGTAATAACTTAGTCAAATATCGAATACGATGCTTAATATGAGGTAAAGATAAGGGTTAGGAAAGCAACACACGTAGCCGGACCAAGGTGTGGAGTGAGATTTTCTAGATGCCGGACCAAGGATTTAGAAATACATAACTTATCACTTTGCATGCAAGATATTAGGAAAGAACTGTTATAGTTAGAATTATCAAGTTATGAACCTGTGGGGAACACGTAAACCCTAGTTACTTTGATTAATTGATTAAAATCCAACATTCAAACCCTAGTTATGATGCGCACTGTATTGAAATCACTACTCGGGGTGGTAAGCAAACCATTGACCCACCTATGCCGTCTACTGAGGAAAATGTGAGAAAGGATAACGATAATGTGGTAAAGGGTAGTGGTGAAGCAGAGGAAAGTAATGGAAAAGATGCAGAAGTACCTATGAAGGTAATTCCCATGCCCAGGCCACCACCACCTTTCCGCAATGAAAAAGACCGAGGATGGTAAATACCGGCGTTTCATAAAAATGTTGAAGCAGCTTTCTATCAATGTCCCTTTGGTAGAAGCTCTAGAACAAATGCCCGGTTATGCCAAATTTATGAAAGATCTGGTCACCAAGAAAAGATCGTTCACTTTTGAGGATGATGATAGACTGCAGCATGGTAGTGCTATTGCTACAAGATCCCTCGTACAAAAGAAAGAAGATCCGGGTGCGTTCACTATTCCTTGTACAGTTGGGTCATTACATTTTGCGAAAGCATTATGTGATCTGGGGGCAAGCATAAATCTCATGCCCCTCTCAATTTACAAGAAGTTGGGTTTGAGGGATCCAAAACCCACTGCGATGCGGCTACTGATGGCTGATCGGACACTGAAACGGCCTATAGGGATACTCCATGATGTGCTAGTAAAAGTAGAGTCATTCATCCTTTCGGCTGATTTTGTTATTCTTGATTGTGAAGTCGATTTTGAAGTGCCTATTATTCTTGGGAGGCCATTACTTGCTACAGGTAGAGCCTTAGTTGATATGGAGAAGGGGCAGATGAAATTTCGGTTGAACAATGAAGAAGCGACCTTCAACGTTTGTAGGACCACGAGGCAGAGTGGTGAGCTCCAATCGGTATCAGCCATATCCCACAAAGAAAAGATGAAGAAAGAAAATGAAGAAAAAAGTGCAAAACAAGAGTTTATGGTTGGGGATTTTGTGCTTGTACACAGTTCTGGGGTTCCTTGTCTTCCGGGCAAGCTCAAGTCCAAATGGACTGGCCCTTACTTGATTACCCAAGTATTCCCTTATGGAGCAGTTGAGTTAAAAGCCAAGGAGGAAGTGCGGTTTGAGGTTAATAAAGAACGAATAAAACTCTATTTTGGGCAAAAAGCATCGGGGAATAAAGTAATAGAGGCAAACCATCTTCATGAAGGCTGAGTAATGAAGTGTCCCCAATCGTGCCGCGACATTAAATCAGGCGCTTGTTGGGAGGCAACCCAATACTTATAGTCTTTTTAGTAATAGTAGCATTTTTCTACTAATGGGTTTTTAAATTTGCAGGAGTATCACCAGGAAATTTTGCAGAAAATTACTCTGCAGCAGCCACTAACGGATGCATCGACGGACCGTTGCGCCTGCGATGGACCGTTGTATGCCTCAATCACTTTGTATTACAAGAATTTTTACCTGAAGCACAAAGTACTTTTCTTGTGGCGGCGATCATCATGCTCCTTTGCCTCTCTCTCATACTGTAGATTAACAAGTTAAACCTTACAACCATATTTTAATATCCTATTAAAAGACTAATTATTAAAGTGGCAATAATGACCCACTAGTAATTTTAATATTATTTTTTTAATCACCAACAAAATTATATATTAAAACTAACCCATTAATTCTATAACTATAGTTATGAATAGACCAATATATCTATTTAGAATATATCAGAAGTATTTTATAAACTAAAGTCTCTATTAATCGAAATAACCAAATGGGTCGTTACATTAGATACCAATTTACCAATCGTTCGTCCTCGAACGATCAAAAGAAGGTAAGGGTAAGAAAGTGTAGTTGTACCAACAATTCCTTCAAAAAATTAGTACCCTAGGTCTCGTATCAAAAGTATCAAACTAATCAATTGGAGATCTACACCTCGTCCCATACAATGCATCAAATGGGGTCATCTCAATGGTTGAATGATAACTATTATTGTATGTAAACTCGACTAACAACAAAACTAATTTCAATAACCACCAAAGTTGATTGTATTCACATCCTCAACATGTCCTCAATGACCTTGTCACAACCATTTTGTGGAATCTTTTCTCACATAACCATGATAAAATCTCAAAACTAATACGGGCTATAATCAGTAGTGAACTTGAAACAACCATCATACACTCATAGTGCATACACTATCATAGATCTTATCAATATTGTCTTCTCGCAATGTAAAATTTTCACGAGATTAATTATAAAAAATTAATCATTAAACATCAGGTACTCATCAAGGGAGAACCAAACTTATCTAACCCAAAGAAGAAGATGATCAAGTAACCACCCATCGAGCGATACACCCAAGCATACATAACCTCTAACAACATTGTCGAAATGCTAGATTGGTAGTTATTATAACAAACCCTTAAGAATGACAAAACTAGACTCAATGGTCTCACATTCAATCTCACATAACCAAAACATGATACCGATGATGAGATGAATCTTAAGTCTATCTAACAACTTTAAATTTTTATGGTAGCTATCCTATAAATTCTCATAAGTAAAGGTGTATGTGTAAAGTCACTAGTATTCTTCAACTCTTTCAAATAACACCAAATCTTTCATAATTGAAATGAGTAAGTCTAACAAAACAATGTCACCTTACAATAAAATTGATACACCCGATCCACTGCTAAGATCTCATTCATAGAAATGAATACATGCATGAGAATAATTAGTGAATCATACTCCAAACCATGTCCAGTTTAAATAGGTGATCACATAAGAATGTTCAGAATAACGATCGAATAACTCAAGATACTCCTTACATAGTGCTTACATCAAACATTTCTATTGATCAGATTTTATCTTCTTTATTTTTAGCCACCAACAATCAACCAGTTTGGTCCTTGCTACAATAATACATTTGGTCCTTGTTACAATACATATATTTGATTTATCAAACCCTATATATTTTTCATAATACTCCATTAAATCCAACACTCTTAATACAAACAAAAATTATAACTACACCCTTCATTTGCCCTACTCTCAAATTGTCACTCGTATCTAGTCTTATTAGAAAACACATTGTCGCCTCTAAAAATTTCAAACTTTCGCTCCTTCTCTTTTCATTTAAATATCGCATAATATATACGTTCCTCACCAAAGGCTGATAGATATACTTTCAAAAGTAATAGTACTCTCCCTTTGAGATAGAATTTTAAATAACACACAATGTCGGTTCTACACAATATTTCATATACCTAATTTATGCTACCATTCAAATCATTCTATAACTCATACCAACACTTCAAAAAAATCTAGTCATTGACATTAGTTTATATACTATGAGCACATAACCTCTATTTACTATCAAATGTCTGTGTAACACATCATAACATTCTATGTAGTCCATCAATAGAGTATTAATCCAACTTTTTTTATAACCATGTAAAATTATATCTCACCTTGTGCATCATTCGTAAGTCATCTATCTTGATTTGAGCAATCTAACCCCACGTAAAACTCTAAACTTTTCATACCTCATTTATAAAAGTCGATGATAAATTTCTAGTAAGTTTGTACCAAACTAGTTCACATCTCACAGTCATATTTAAACTCATACGCAAAAATCAATACAACCATCAACTACACCCCATGGGTTTATACAAGAGATCTTATTCCTTCACATTCTCAAGTTCTTTCTATGGTGCAAAATTCTAATATCTCGATCCTTCAATATATTAAACTCGTTTTTCTCAAGCTTGCTTAGCGATCTCATGTTTTACCAACAACCCATGACATTTTACTTCACACCCTAAATTAAAACTCTGAAGGTAAACCCTTCTTTAGATCCTTTAGCAATCAAATGTAACAAACTTTATGGTCCAAAACATAAATAAACTCTTTTACATGCTCAATACCGATGCAATCAATCATTTCTCATCTTACTAATTCATACCTTGACAAAATATATCACCATAAATTCAGACTTATAACCAAAAAATTGAATTGTAAGTACAATTGTGTAACACAATGCCCTTATATATCTACATTTGCTTATACTTTGAAGACTTTTAAGAATTACTGTATCTTATCTTATCATCAACCTTACCATATCCTACACTAAAAATCTAACCCTACTAATTACTATATTCAACACTACGACAAAACTTATCATCCCACTCAAGCTGAACGTTTGTACACTCCTCTCTTAAGATTTATCTAATAACTTTTAACCAATCTGATTAACCTGTTACATTATTGCCTTAACCAAAACAAAATAGAGAAATCACGCGCTCTTGAACCCCATTCGCAATCCTTTCGAAGATACATTTTTAGTCCATGCAAACAAAGAAAATAATCTTGCTCTCACCTAATTCTGAAAGCTACACATCTCATAAATTTTATCTTATTTTAGTTATGACTCTAGCTCCTTTAAGTTCTATATGAGCGGTGCCCTAATATCTCCTAAAACTTTCCATACAATCACGTTACTTCACTAAATAGTAGAAATTCACAACCTTAGATGCTCACAAGTGTTTATTACCATACAAATATCATTTAACCAACAAATCCTTATTATATAGTTTCATCTCAATCACAACCCCTCACGAACTCTTTTCACCATCATGCTCAGTTAGTCCTTGTTATCACCACGAAGTGAACCTTTTTATAACCTAAGACCTTAAACTCTGGTATACCAATCAAATTCAAGGGACTAACCCAATTTTTATATGCACTTTCTTATTAAAATCTTCATTTTACTTCATCCAAAGTATACTCACTAGGATTTTCTTTCCCTATAAGTCTGTCATGCTAGTATCAATCTACCCTTTGAAGATTAAGATAAAATCACCAGTCCTAATTCAGAACCCTCAAGATACATTTCACAGCCTAAATGTGTTGATATTTGTACCAAAGATCCACCACTGAAATTTTCTAAAATAAATAAATAATAAATAGTGCTTAGTCCAAGCGCGCGTAGTAATAAACTAGTTGATTTCTCAAATGTAAAAGCAACACCGAATCTTATTATCTAAACATGACATACCACTAATACCTCTTTAAGCAGTTAGTATTCACACTCGAGAATTGATGTATTCATTTTCATATTACGCTATTACCACACCTTAAAAATTCGTTATATGCCTCACTAGAACACATCTTACCTACCAAGAAGATCGTACACCAATATCCAACATATTTCTATCCATTGAATAGATCCAAAATATTATTAAATTCATTCTTAGATCAGGTCGATGACAAAAATAACACACATCATAACTTTAACCAAGTAAACATCGATATTATTGTAGTAGTCGTATCATGACCCTTTTCTTTTATACACTTAATCTATAAAATCGTAGTAGAGATTCTACCATCAATTGACTCAACAAAATTTTATTATTCACTAAGCAACATATATATAATGGGAACTTACTAACTGGATTTTACTAAGTAATGATATTCATTATCTAGTCGCCCCTTATGAACTTTTTGAATGTATGCACCTTGGCAAAGTCATCTTGCTTAACCCCATCAACCTTATATATCTTAAGATCCAGATAATACACTTCCCTATGAAGAATCCAGAAAAGGCTACCCAATTCATACGTAGTATCATTAACGGCAGGACTCAACATGAGACTGCCATCACAATTTTGCATCTTCCCTAAATTAGTAAGTCAGCAACTCAACGTCCAATTACTCTATCATATCCATCTTATGAAACAACACTTGTGACAAACAATAAGGAAATCATAAGCATCTTCACTTTCAGTACCCATAAACAATCAGAGTTTCAACTTTAAGAACTTAATTAAAACACTATACTAGTCACTAGTAATTACATGTCTATCGTAAATCGTGAAATCAAATCTATTTTTAAGGACACATACATTCTTGTTGATGTTGGTGTTTCCAATTCTACTACTCTTGTACTAATCATATGCGAAATAGAGTAAAGAAGGTTAGATACCAATTTGTATCACCTAGATACCAATGGACTCGAGTAGTAGCACGAAAGAAAGAAGGAATGAAGTTTTCCTAAAGTCATATAGCTTCTCGAAGAAAAGTAAAGGCTTCCCCATACCGTTCTTCAAAACTCTATTAGACTTGTCCTTGTGTGATGAGATCACTGAACCTAACACTCGGATACCAAGTTTGTCACGATCCAAAACGAGTCGTGAGTGATACCCACACTTAACCTCCTAAGCGGGCGAATCAAGGAATTCAAACTCCAATATATGCCAATAATTCAATTACAAATAACACAAAAAAATAATAATGTTGAAGCTAAAAAACTTACTAAATATATTTTTCCAAAACCTGAAAGTCATCACAACAAGGACATCTAATCTCCAATTACTAAGTCTAAGAGTATCAAAGACACAAAAATAAATAAAATAAAATAATTCGTGTCCGGAAATTAAGGACATCAGGTAATGACTGAGAGAATCTAACCCAAGCTCGAATGAATAGCTCTCCCTTGAACCTGATATGCCGAGACTTGATAGAGCTGAGGGCGATTCAAATTTGTCGGTACACTTGCGCACTCCACATAAAGAAAACAAAGAAAATATACAAGTAGGACTTAGTACGAGGCAACATGTACTGAGTAAGTATCATCGGCCAACCAAAAATAGTAACTAATATACAAAGCCTAATAGTATAGAATCATCTATAGTACTTAATAGGTGATAATCAACAAACAACATGAACAAGTGACAACTGAAGCAAGTAAGTAATCAATCACAATATCAAGCGCACACGAGGATTCATGCCTCCACACCACGGTCGTTGGGAAATTTGTTCTTTAAGATTGAGTGCATTAAATTAATTCAATATCCTTTTCCTTTAATGTTACTGTGTCGAAACGTGACACTCCGATCGAATTATACTGTGTCAGAACGTGACACTTTGATTCAATTATACCGTGTCGAAATGTGACACTCCGATCCAATTATACCGTATCGAAACGTGACACTCCGATCCAATAATGTCATTAATTTATCATTTATTATCACCACTTTCAATTCATTGATAATATTTCATCAAGACTTCTTTATTGAAGGCATTACTTTGACAAAGAGGAGTCAAGAATATAAATTTCACTGTCTCAGGATTTCAGGCCAATAACAAGATATATAACCAAGCCACCAATCACACAATCAAGTACATAGAGAATTTCATAATATCATTCAATGCATATCAATCACTAATAAGAGTTTACTATCAAATAGCGTAAACCATAACCTACCTCCACTAAAGAACCGAAGTCAACCAACTACTTCTCCAATGCTTTTCCTTTCCTCAATGCTTCTGAACCTTATAATCTATCAAGTGTATATGCATAATTTGTAAGTTAACAATCCTATAAACACTCATATTATCCTATGTCCTTAGACCCATAAACTCACTCACCTAATTCTATAATTAATTTTCTACAGTTCAAACCTAAGGATACCTATTAATTCCTCCCATATGAATAGCCTTAATGATATTAAATTAATATAATAAACCTTATATTTAATTACCTATCTCAGTATATTGAAATATAACTTATAAAACGAGATCACAATATTGATATTAAACGTTTGAAGCCAGTGATTACTAAACCAGTGACAGCCAACCCTACACCATACTCCAATCACGAACTTTACATACTAAATATATTTGTCATTAATTATACCAATATGCAAAGTTTGCAAACCCACATAAATGTAGTAACTAAAAATCTTATTACCCGTAAACTTAATTACATTTATTTATTAAGTTAGGATAATTATCTATGTAAAATAAGAAATATTCGAAAAAGAAACGAATGATCAGTACATTATTATTTTCTCTTGTTGCATGCATAGGTAAGTATAATTGCCTCAATCAATTGGCAATAAGTAGCCACTGATTGAGGTATGTAATTGTCCCCAAAATCTCAGAACATGAACATAAATATCGATTTCCACTTCTAGTTCTAAGATTTCATTCATTTTCAAGATTTCCTCTGGATTAGATCCTTATAATTCCATGTGTTGTAATTTTATTTTTTTTAAATCCAGAATTGCAATCCTGGTGATGTGCATATAAATCATGTACAAGGAAAACAAAAGGGATAGGGAGGGGACTTCACCTTAAACCCAAATATACATCAGCAATTGTCAAGCAATCTCGCAAAAAAAGGAGAATAATTAAGCATGCCACTGCATTATATTTTCGCACATCTAGAGACTATATAGATTAGCTTACAGAAAATGGGAGTTGTCTTCTCTTATCCTTATTCTAGGTACTTGCATCTTGTCTAGAAAATAAACTCCTTCAATACACTAGGCAATTGATCTATCTATTTTTGCAAGATGATCAGCCAATCTGTTGACTTCTTTGTAGCAAATGAGTGCATCAAAAAACAACATTCCCTACTAAATCAGCAGCCTCATCCACGATAAACTTCAAGTTGCGATTTTGAGAAGTTCTTTTCTATAATATCAACCACGAGCAACAAATCCATTTCTGTAATACGTTGTTGAGGCGCATTATTCTTCAACCATTGGAAAACTTATTTAGCAGTTGTTGCCTCAGCAACATTATGATCTTTACACCAAATGGGAATAGCAAACACAAAGATGAACTTTCCAGTGATATCCCTACCCATGCCTCCTATTCGAGCCTTTACATAATGCTCCAGAAAACTTCCATCCATGTTAAGTTAAATCATCCCTTGTTGTGGTCTGTTCCACACCATAATCTTACGATTAATCCTTGGTCTCAAGTTTTCAACCACTTGACATAGTTGATTCCAGTGGATATCCGTTTTCTGAAATGGGAAAGCTGTGTCCATAGCAGCTTTGATGTTCCAACTTATTTCTTGCTCCATTCCTCTAAATAAAAACTTGTTTTCCTACCATATCTGAAACTCTCAGAAATTAATTAATATTGGAATATTCTTAATCATCATTCTGTGTATTGCAGTCTTGGAAGAGTCCTTTAACTTGCTTGCTTGACTCTCAAAGGTTGACCAAAACAGAGGCTATCAGGAGAGCTTTCCTTCCCAAACCTGCATATAAATAACATCAATAAAGACGAGAAAGTCATTTTGAATGCCAAATGTTTTTCCATATATGCTCTGACACTCTAGCTTCCCTTATGCAATTCCAAGCAAAGTTATTTGAATAGACACCATCACTAGTAGCCTTCTAATTTTAATATTAATGATATGCTGAACCAGCCACCGCTGCGACACGTCTTGGACACAACACTTCTTGATGTTGAGGTTATCATAAATGTCTTTCTTGATATTGAGCATAGGCAATGATTAGAGGACATGTTTAATGAGAATGTTTTTGCCTCTGCAGGAAAGCATGCTGCTTTGCCAACCATTGTGCTTTTTGATAACTTCCGATAACTTCTCAAAATATTCATTCCTTTTCTTCCCAACTTAGATAGGACATCCTTATTAAGGAATTCAGTACAACTCTAATTTAGTTAATCGTACGTGGAGAAGTATGGTAAAAACAATTATATTTGTTAATTTTTGGCCTGAACATTCTCATACCAGTGAATTTGCTTCATAATCATCCTGATGGATTAAATATTCCCACTAGTAATATCAGAATGCCATCCGCATACATAGATGATTAATAAAATTTACTTGAGAACCCATCAGGGCCAGCAGCACTGACTAATTTCATCTCAAAGATGGCTACTTTGATTCATCTACTCGAGGGCACTTGATGTTCATGAAAAACTTAAAATATAACAAAAGTACAAAATTATAATTGAAAATAAAATGAAAAAATATATCTTTACAGGCTGAGGCGCGAATATCTCGCTCTCTTTAAGGAGATTCAAGTCCATTGAAGCAAATGTTTTCAAGCAGTAGTCCTCTTTGACTTATCCCCTCCAGGATACAACGACCTTCACAAAGTATAACTCAACAACTCAAGAAAAAAGTTGAGTCCAAAGTTCCACGAATAAGAACACCTCCCTTCAACTAATAAGAATTCTCTTTTTGACTATTTCTTCATTCTATATTTTTCTTGTATATTGTGTATCTAACCAAATGAAGACCACCATTATTTATAGAAGAAGTCTTTCTAGTAATGAATAGGAAGATAATGGTGTAGTAAATAGTGAAGATGAATAGCCTAGAGATTACAAATTAAAGAATGAGATAATGGAGAAATAATATGAAGATGTAATGGTCATAGTTGCCCACCACTCATTCTGCCAAGAAACCCAACGTTCAAATGTAATTGATGCATTCTTAAACGGACAAACTGTTAGCACAATTCAATGTGCAAAGTAATGCACCAAAAAGTAAGAGTAATAAGACATTACATTTTCCTCCACCATTCTGCCTTAGTGGCAAATGGTCACATAAAAGCATTGTCAATGTGGCAAAGCAATATGGATTTTATGATATTAAAATGTCCACACTAACAATTGATAATTCTGAGATTACCTCTGTGGGTGATGCATTCGGTTATACAGTCTAAAATAATAGGATCAACCCGGTGCTGCTTTAGATCATAATGTTTGCTTGCAGCTTTTGCAATTTTTACATCTTGAATAATTCATTTCCCTTTCTTGAATGTTATTATACTTAGGCTCAACCTTCTCTTCATGTATCTTATCATAGAGTGGAAGTACTTTCTGTTACTGTCACCATCTTCATACCATTTCATCCTAGAATTTCTTAACAAAGGCTCTTGCTTGTTGAGATAATATTACATATTCGGCATGCCCCTCGTTCAACTCTTGTATACTATTTTGGAGTTGTTAATCATATTTTGTCATGACCGAAAAATGAACGTAATAACACTTATTTTTTTCCACCAAGAAAAGCCAGCCTCAACCCAACAAAAAACGAAAGAAATGCGGAAAATAGTAAAATTTAAGAACAAGATAAAGTAGAAAACTTATTCTTTTATTAAAACCCATAAAATCTGGTTGTCACTACTACAAGCTTCTTAATACATATATGGAATTAAATATAAATACAAGTCTGAATGTTTGTATCTCAACTAGAACAAAGTGTAAGAAAAGGAAAAATAGGGCCCACCAAATGATAAGAAGCTACCTCTTCAAGTCCTTGAAAAACCTCGAGATCAAAGAAAGAGAGAGAGAGATCACGCGGATCAAGTCCACATTCATACTTTCAAGTCTTTCATCAATCAATAAATAACTGTTTAAGAAAATTCACATCATCATGATCGACAAATTTTCTTTTTTAGTTCAATTTTTATTATTATTTAGATGTATCAAGTGGACAATTTAAACCCTTCATCTTAGCCCCATTACTCCCAATACACAATCAACATAGAAAGCATACGAATCAACTAGAATACAAGATTTAGGAAGTCATGTGACTTAAACCAATAAAAAATGACTCAAAAAGTTGAGTCTTCAACTTCCGAACACTTCTAAAGCCACACAATCTATGCACAACCAAGTATTCAAATAACTTTCCGAAAACAACAATATCCACATCAATCCTCTTGAAAGGTGGGTTAATTAACTCGAACCCCCATTCAAGTATCAATGTTTGAATTTGAAATTAATACTTGAAATGACGTTGAAGACTTTATAAACTCATTAGAGAAAATTATTTCGAAAAAAGAGATCAAAACTACTTCAAAATCGCCATTCAAGCTAAGAACTTGGGTTCTTGAAACCTTGCCATAGTACTACCTAATTATCACCTTTGGATATTAAAACTCTTAATTAATCAATGGAAATGAAGGTTTAGGATCAATAAAACTTATCCAAATGATCTAGCATAGAAAATCCTTTCAATATTGCCACCAAGGTCCCCAAAGCTAAAAAATGGTGAAATAGGCTTAAACCCCAAAAATTGCTGACCCCCCCCCCCTATATGTCATTTAAGCGCCAGGGGTTTGCAAGTGCCATCAAGTCCATTTCTGGTTTGTGACAAAATGGTATCAGATCATAGGCCTATAGGTCTCACGTGTATACAAGCCGAGTCTACATAGGTCTCGAGGATCGGTACAGAGACGTCTGCACTTATTTCTCAGAGGTTATGAAGACTATTAGGAAAATTTCTTTTTGTTCATTCTTTATCGCCGTGCGTGGTTACCTTCTTTAGTACTAAGATATCATATTTTGTTTTGACAAAAGGAGAGAACTATAGTTGTTGTTACATTTGGTACATGAGAGGTAGTTTATGAGACAGTCATTGAGGCCCCATCTAGGGGTAAAGGTATAGTCTGAGCTAGAGGTTATATTTGTGGAATGAGACTAGCCATAGGTCGTGCACATTGAGCAGCACATTGATAACGCTCAAATTACACCTTCCTAAAGAAGTATAAGCGGTCGTATCAAGTACAGAACCCAACTATTAGGTTGGGGTCGATCCCACGAGGAAAATGGTTTAGACTTAACTTCAATGTATGATTACTTAGAATTGGTAAAGTTCTTTCCGAAAATAGATAACTAAAGGAGGGATTTTGTGAAGCAAAATTCTTTTAATATCTCTAAGTAAAACAAGTAATAGCAGTAAAGGTATTGTGAGAAAAACTAGGGTGTAAGTGTTCCCCATAGGTTCATAACGTCGTATTCCTAGCTAATAACAATTCTTCCCAATTTTTTTGCTTGCAAAGTGATAAGTTAGGTAAATCTAAATCCTTGGCCCGATATTTAGAGAATTTCACCCCGTACCTTGGTCCAGCTATGTGTGTAAAATATACTAACCCTTACCTTTACTTTATATTAAGCATCATACTTGATGTATGACTTAGGTATTACTTCTCCCCAATAGACTAGCCTATTAGATAGTATCCCACTAAATCTATGTTGATAATTCTTTTCCTATTAACTACCTCCTTGGTTCGGCAAGTAGCAATAAGGCAAGTTCTAACGAGTGTACTCGTTAAAAAAGACTTCTAAGCAAAATAATTATCAATGCATGCAATAACCTATTGGAGAATTGTTATTAAGCTAGGTTTACTTTGTTAATCAACAATGGTTCCCACAACCCTAGTTGTGGATTTAGTTACCCATGCATAGAAGAACACAATTCATAGTGGATAAACAATAAATCATGAACTTACTTTGACAAATTCGAAGAAATCCAGAAATTCAACTTGAAACAACAAGAACTCATTTCAAAACCAAATCCAAAAATTTGAATTAATGCTAAAGTTGCAAAGTCAATCTGCAAAAACAAACTAAGAGTCAAAAGTAATAGAATCCAATCCCAAAAACGAGGTTTTAACCCTATTTATAGAAAACATTGTACTAAATTAAAAGGAATTAAATAAGAAAAGTTGTCCGAAAACGCGGCTATAATCGACGACCCCCACAGATGGTCCGTCATGAAAGGACGGACCGTCGACTGCCTCTGTCAATTCATACTTAGCATCTTTTTTCATCCTTCAACTTGCATCTTCTCTGATTCAATCTAGGAACCAATAGCACGGTCCGTTGATGCGTCTACTATCCATCAATGCCTTCTGTTGTTCCATACTTAGACTTTCTACAACTTTGGGTACTGGAACTATCTCTGAACTTAATGACGATTCAACAGGATGGTCCATCGATGTTAATCCTTCCGTATCCCCACACTTGGTCAAATTTCTCAAGTTTCTCCAGATGCCTGAACTTTCAGTCGACGGTCACCATCTACGGTTCGTCAATAGAACGATGGGCCGTTGACCTCTTCACTAAATCTCACTTGCCTTCTTCGTTTTGGTTTTGGACACCTTTCGTGCAAAACAAATATAAAAGCATGTTAAACTACTACAATAAGGCTCTAGCCACACACCAATCTTAAGAAAAAAGTATTGAAAGTACCGTGAAATCCATGGTACATCACAAATGCAATGGGTTATACTAGTTAGGTCTCTATAGAGCCTCATATTGATGGCAAAGAGAACCAGGTTCCTCCAGAGACGGCATCCACACCTTTTATTCAAGATACCTTAATAAGGGTTTTAATTGTGCTCGATAGATTTTCTAAGGGTTGTGGTGTAACTGTCACACAATAACTCTAAGACTATAGTGAGTACTCAGAGCCAAGAGCAGCAAGAAGCCCTAGTTATTCAGGACCCACTGAGGCAGCCATCAGTGGATCCCATGGTTAGGAATGATCTTGCACCAGCAGTTAGGGGTCAAGTTGCATTGTCGGTTCTTCTTACAAAGCATGAGCAACACGGGTATGAGAAATTTTGAATGGTAGACCTACCTTAGTTTTGGGATGGAAATATGGAGTATGCTAATGAGTTTATGACTATATGTCAAGATTTTCTAGATTTGGTTGGGTTATCTAAGTCACATGGGGTTCAGTATGTTACCCTTCAACTTCGTGGGCCAGCGAGAGAATGGTTGAGAGATCATTTAGGGTCTTTGCCAATTGGATCTCCTCCACTGACATGGAGATAATTTCTAGTGCCTTTCATGACCCCTTCATCCCATGGACAATGAGAGAAGAAATTCTTAGGTTTGAGAATCTGAGACATGATAACCTACCCATTATATAATATAAGGCCCATTTTTTGCTAGTTGTCAAGGTATGCTTTAGACATTATTCCAGAAATGATCGAGGGGATCCGTAGATTTATGAGGGGATAACTTTCTCTATCAGATCAACTGTGTTTAGGGCATCTCGAGAGGGGGCTTCCTTCCAGTACATTGGAATGGTGCCAAAGAGGGAGAATTTATGGAGGTAGATGAGTTTGGGGTCCTTAAGAAGGCGCATACATTAGTTTAGTTTCATGGTGCCTCATCTTAAGGAAGGGAATCACACAGATGCAGTGATTTCTTTTAGCTTCGGGGATCCATTCTTAAATGTATGCTGACATTCAACGGTGGTTATATACCTCAATATTCTTATAGCGCTTGCCAAGGCATATACAGTTTAGAGTAGTGATCTACTAGGCGACGCAAGTATAGTGGTTCTTCAGGATCTGCACAGCAGTTTCGGACTAAGATGTTTTTCTTTAGTTATAAAGATCATGATCAACTAATGTGACAGTGTAAATTTCTAAGGAGGCGTAAAGGACCCTAACCTACTTCTTTATTTCAGACTAGACCAGTGGTACCACAGAGAGATTTCAATTAGGTAGAGGTGGTAGAGATTATGGTAGTAGTACTGCGGCTCAGTAAAGTGGGGGTAGATGTACCACCCAAGCTAGAGGTGTCATAAGGGGACATTATTTTCTTAACTAGGGAGACCCAAGGCAGAGACTACTGATGCTATTATTACAGGTATCATCCCAGTATACCATCGATTTGGTCTGTATTATTTGATCCGACATTTAAATTCTCTTATGTGACTACCTATTTTTCTGCTGAGTTTGATATGATGTGTGATATCATGCATGTACCTATTCATATTTCTACACCCGTGGGTGATACCTTAGTGGTGGATTGATTGTATTGATCTTGTCTTATTTCTTTGGCAATGTATGACACTTAGGTAGACTTAATCATTCTGGGTAGGGGTGTACATAGGTCCGGTTGGTTTGATTTTTATCAAAAAAAAAAATCAAACCAATTATATCGGTTTATTAAGTTTATAAACCAAATCAAACCAATATAAATTGTTTTTTTTGTTTTAGTTTTATTCGGTTTCGGTTCTTTCGATTTTATTGGTTTTCTAAAGAGTGCTTAAGTTTTACAATAATAGAAGCCAATATTTCTATATTGCAGATAATTTGTTGTCTGAGTCTTTCGTTTTGTCAAGCGTTGTGTGTAGATAATTTTTAGGTAGAAGCAGTTTGATTACTTTGGTTCTAAACTAGCAGACTTTTATAGGACACCAATGTCAAAATTATCTAGAAAATTCAAGTTAGCATACAATTTTTTGATCTGGTACCTACTTAGTCCTAATAATGCATAGCCCAATGAGATCATAAAGAAATCACTTCAACAACATTCAAGTTAGCATACAACTTCATCTAATTGATGCACTAGTTAAATCATAAAAATTACAGGGAATTAACATAAGGGGATTAAATTAAGACTTGTTGAACATTTAGTAATACAAGAAAAATTACAACAAATTAACATTCTGGAAAAAATGTCCCAGTTTAAATAATCTCAAAGATCAAACTTCAATATCAACTAAGACTTGAATAGTAATACATTAAACTTTCCACTCAGACCAACTTGTAAGACTTGAATAGTAATACAAGAAACTTTCCAGATTCAGACCAACTTGTTAGACTTGAATAGTAATACAAGAAACTTTCCAGATTCAGACCAACTTGCTTGGTAATTGTAAGTATTTTAGAAGGAAAAACTTGATTAAAGCAAACCAGGTTAGGCCATAAGACCACAAAGATATTCGATATATGGATAAAACGAAACTATTGGAATAAGAATGTGGATACACTATAAATTCTTATCTATATAAGTTGATCTTGGAAGCCTAGACCCGTAAATGACAACTTTAAATAGTATCAAATTTAAATTCAACACATGAATCACATTGCAAATGAAATAGCACAGACTCAACAAACATCAGGTAGATGATTCAATAAGGGGAACGACAAAAAGAACTCAAAAGAGTAGCCAAAGAAATACCAACACCAGCTGCAAAGCCACAAGCTTCGACTAGACTGTATAACAAAATCAAGCAGCAGATCCGGGAAAGGGAGAAACAAAGCAATAATGATTAAGAAAATGACTAAGAACTAAGGAAACGACTAAGAACAACAAGAATGACTGCAAAACTACAAAATGCCAACAAACCATGAATCTTCAAATTTTCTAACTCGATATTATGCCAACTCAAGGAAACAACTAAGAACGATTAAGAAACAATACCCATCATACATAGACATCATAAACCCTACAGCAAACTAAAGCAAAAGACCACATAATGAGGATTTTATAACATAGAACACATCGAGATAGAAGAAGATATGAAGAGAAATACCATGTGACAATTGCTCAATAACCCAATATCCTTACAATTGCTCAATAACCATTTCATTTCAATTTTATTTCAACAAATTTTGATTATCAAGATCCTCACATGATCACCAGAAGTAAATACTTTATAAAAAATAAGTCTATTTAACATTGAAAATTAAAAACATAATACTTCACATTATGTTAGTAAAATATCCTCTTAAAAACCCAACAAAAGAACTACAAAGTTACTCCAATAATCTTCATTCTTCAACCACGAAGATGCAGCTGCATATTTTCTTCATCCAAACTATTATATACTCAAAAGGTCACCTAGACATACATTCTGAAAAAAACAAAATTATCAGGACGAGAACCACTAACTAGAACTGTAAAACGCTATTTCAATAAAGGAAAAGGAAATACCGATATATAAAAAGAATTGTGCAAAAACTAACTCATTAAACTAATCGATACTCAAAGGAGCACCTGGATATTCTGAAAGGAAAAAAATTATTAGAACATAAATGAGTAATTAGATATTGAATCACTTGTCAACTCAACTTTGTTAGTTAGAAACTAGCATAAAGTTATTTTTAAAGTAGAAAATTAATAGCAAAAAAGAATAATTAAGAATTAAATTAGTAAATTACCTTTTTCAACTTCTTCAATTTTTTGAACTTCCTCCAAATAATCTTGAACCTTCCATTATTTAGAAGGTGATCGTATCCATTGTTGAGTGCAAATAAGAGTTTCTACTGTCTTTGGTGATAAAGAACTCTGATATGAATCAAAAATATGACCACCTGTACTGAAGGTTGATTCAGATGCAACAGTGGACACGGGAATAGAAAGAACATCCCATGCCATTTTTGAAATAGTTGGATATCTATTCGATGAAGCTTTCCACCAAGTCAAGATATTAAAATCGTTTGGCTTCTCTATATTATCCATCAAATATTGATCAAGCTCAAATATTTTTTCAACTTTTTCCTCATCTTCTAAATGTTTGTCCCATTCAGAATGCAATATATCATCAACTACACCCATCATGTTAGTCTCACCTCCAATGTTATCTGTAAAATTTCCAGTCGAAGAATGATTATAGTGATTATACAAACGTTTCAGGACACCTTCCACACATCTGACTTTAATTTTCCAGTAAGGATCCCTATGTTTTGCCAAGAACAATATTGACATATCGCATCTTATACCTAGGATTCAACTCAATAGCAATAAACAACAACATATTCAAATTTTCAGGTTTCTCAATATTCTCCAAATATTTATCAAACTTAAGATTCATTCTTCTAGCCATATCAATCAAAATCAGATCTTCACTATAAGATTACTTCAGTATAGAACTTCAAACATTAAAAAATTCATGGAAGAATAGATTACAAGTAACATATAATCTCCCTGAAAATTTTAAAGTAGAATGATAGATGATTTTGAGGAACTTTATAAAACCTTTCACAAGCTTCCAATCATTTGTAGTTGGATGTCCTTTTAATTGTCTTTGAAGACAATACTCTCGATATTTATGATCATCAACGTACATTCTTGCAAAAGCCTTTTTAAAATTTACAGCAATTACTAACATCGTATATGTAGAATTCAACCTAGTTTCAACATCAAGACTTAAGATACCATGAGTGTCTAGCTTAGTCTTCTCAACATATGACTTGAAAGAGGCAAACCTAGAAGCATAAGACATGACATATTTCACTGCATTCCTTATGTGAGAAATTGGCTCGATTTGTTCATCTAATCCTTCTTTTAGAATTATGTTCAAATTTGAGCATTACATCTAATATTTAGAAACTCATTTCTCAATATGACCCCTTTCCAATCATCAATACGTGCCTTCAAAATGCTTAATGGTAGCATCATTGGCAGATGGATTATCCAGTGTCACTATAAATAAGTTCTCAATTTCCCAATCCAACAAACATGCTTCAATACCTTTAACTATAGTCTTACCCTTGTGATCTGGAGTTGAAAAAAATTAAGATTCTTTTTCTGTAAGTTCCATTCATCATCAATCCAATGAGCAGTCACGACCATATAAGTCAAATTTTGAAGTGATGTCCATGTATCACTAGTAACACATATAAGTTGATTCTTGACAAGTTTTTTAAGCTTCTCTTTCTCGTCTTGATAGATCTTCAAAGAACTCGTGAAGGTAAATCAAAATTAGGCAAAGCTTTGGCCATCAATTCTTTAAAACCTTCTCCTTCAGTAACTTTAAATGGTTGTTCAAATTCGGCAATGGCCCTCCTGATATCCTCCATGTTGTACACAACTTTTTCTATAGAACTTGTTCCATTATGTTGTCCCTTTACTTTGATTTGTACATATTTCAAGGTTGTTTGCCTTCTATCAACAAATTTAAAAAGAGATTTGAGACATTTGTCATTTAATTGTGACCACAATACAGAAGTTCCATTTTTTGTCTCAGCAGCAAAATATTTTACATAATAGTTAAATTTTGCTCTTTGTTTACCTCATTTAGCAATAAATTTAGCAAAGTGATCCAAATTTTGTGACGTTTCTCTCCATGTATTACCATTTGTAGGATTGGAATCTATTGGGGTTGTTCTTTTTTCTTATTATGAGTATAGAAATGAAGAGTGTTTTTACCTTTCTTTTGAGGTATTGACACAATTGGAGAAATGTAGATAATCATTTCAACATCAGTTCCAGTCGTAGTCTCCATCTAAGAAAGTGAAACACAAAAAATTAAGATTTGTGGTAGCAACAACCATTGTAACTTGTAAGTGATGATTTTCATTTATTAAATTTACATTTGCAAGAAAACCAAAAAGGAAAACATACATAACCATAACCAAATAGACGAATCTATTGACTGAGAAGAATAAGAATAGCAAGATTGACTTGTTCTCTGGAAAGTCTGAAGATTGGAAAGTGGGAAGTGGAAAGTGAGAATATGACTAGTCTAGGGTTTTAACTTAGTTTATATTGGGCTTGGATCATTCACCAATTACTGGACAAATATTTACCATAATTTACAAGTTATAAGCCTATATCGGAATATATATCTAATTTATACATATTGAAAATTAATAAAACTAATTTTAAAATATTTATAAAATAGATTATATAAATATTTTAATGTATAAAAAGTTAAAATTATATATGTATTATGTCGGTTTGGGTAAGATTCGATTTGAGTTTTTTTTATTAGTACCAAACCAAATCAAGAATGGTCGGTTTTTCTTTTTCAACGTCAAACCAATCAAATCAAACCATAATGGTTTTTTTCTCAGTTTGACTTGGTTTGTCTATTTGGTAGACTTTGATGTTATCTTGGGTATGAATTACTTTCCCCTAATCACGCTATTCATGATTGTAATTTTATGAATGTGTCCTTAGCTATGTCTGGTGTTCCGAGGTTTGAGTAGAATATTGCTAGTGGTTCTTATCCTAGCAAGGTCATCTACTTCATACGTGCTCAGAAATTGGTGGAGAGAGGCTCTTTGTCTTGCTTTGACTTTATTGGGGACACTAGTTTAGAACCACTAGTCTGGATTCCGTTGCGTGATCTGGAAGTTTCTCGATGTATTCCCTTCTTATCTTATAGGTTTTCCTCCTGGTAAGGATATTGATTTTGCTATTTATTTGAAGTCAGGTACTAAACACATTCTATTAATCCTTACCTTATGACTCAAACAAAGTTCAAAGAGTCAAATGACTAGTTGTAGGATTTGTTGAGTAAAGGGTTTATTCACCCTACTGTATCCCTTTAGGGTACCAGTATTGTTTTTAAAGAAGAAGGACAGGACTATAAGGATATGTATTGATTTAAGATATTTGAACAAGGTAACAGTAAAAAAGAAGAATCCTCTTTCATGTTTGATTACTTATTTGATCGGCTACGAGGAGCATCGTTGTTCTCTAAGATTGATTTGAGGTTCAGGTATCAACAACTGAAGATTAGTGCATCACATATCCCTAAGATAGTTTTTTTAACTCGGTATGGTCATTATGAATTCCTAGTGATGTCCTACGGGTTGACTAATGCCACTACAACATTCATGGAGTAGATGAACGTGGTGTTTCGACCAAACCTTAATTCTTTTTGTGATTGTGTTATGATGAGTCCACAATTTAGAGTCATTTAGGGATACATTTTGATAGTTTTAGTGTCCTCAAATGCATATTTTGTATCAAAAACTAATACAATACCTTGAGTTTTAGGTGTATACACTTGGAGACAAAGCATAGACACAATCGAGCTAAAAGGAACAAAGGCAGCGAAAAGATCGAAGATGTGAAGACCTGACGATTGGTAAACCCATTTGATGTGTCGCCTAAAGGCCCTATCGTCACCTTTTGTTCCAATGAGCTGAGCCTTGAAAGATAGGATCAAATCAACTGTGAAAAGGAGTATTCGACATGTCATCGAGTGGTTCCGCGAAGTAGTACTATGTTGCCCAATAATCCAAAACACAAAGATGTTATAGGCTAAACGCAAAAAGGCGTTGAACATACCAAAGGGCGGATCAGTGATCCCGACTAACTGTGCCGAGTGGTACTTCAAAGCATAACTATTTGAAAACTATAAATACTTATTAGCGTTTCTTGCTTGGGTAGACATTTTCATAGTATTGAACAACAAAATTTTAGACTTAGCTTCTATTTTTAGTTTTTAAGAGCCTTTGGGAAACTTTGCTAACATGATTGAAGCATAGGTAAATCATACGCAGTTGATGTTACTTCGATTTGGTATCATTTTCTTACTTTTCTTCATGTCAACTTAATACCCTAATTCTTGAGGTGTGATTTTATGAATATGAGTTAAATTAGTTCTTAGGTCATACATGTTAATAGTTTAATCGTTGTTTAAAGTGATCTCGTTTAGATAGTTGTGTTGGAACTTAATAAAACTGTCGTTGCAAATACGATTTTACCTTTGTGTTTTCGGCTTTCTCAAGTGAGACGTCGTAAAACTAAGACTACTAAATTGATGGCCAGTGGGATTGGATCAACATGAGGTTCAGTTCGAGAAAGATAACCCTAGTTTTTATCCCACACACTCATCTCGAGAGAGTGAGTGAGTTAAGGCGGAGGCATATACCAATTGATGTTTCTACACCCGTCGGTGATATCTTACTGGTGTATCGATATTACTGATCTTGTATAGTTTCTTGGCAAGGTATGAAACTTGGGTAGACTTAATCATTTTGGAGATGGTAGACTTTTATGTTACCTTAAGTATGAAATACTTTCCACTAATCACGTTATTCATCATTTTAATAATAAGACTGTGTCCTTAGCGATGACTGGTGTCCGAGCTTTGAGTAGAATGGTTCTAGTGGTTCTTATCCTAGAAAGGTCATCTCCTTCATACGTTCTCAGAAATTGTTGGAGAGAGGTTATTTTTCTTACTCAAACTTACATTCGGGGGCACTAGTATAGAACCACCATTTAAGGATATTTTTTGGCGTGGTTTAGGAGTTTCTCGATGTATTCCCTTCTTATCTTCTAGGTTTTCCTCCTGGTAGAGATATTGATTTTACCATTGATTTGTAGTCGGGTACTAAACCAATTTCTATTAATCTTTGCCTTATAACTCCAACAGAGTTGAAAGAGTCGAAGGACCAATTAAAGGATTTTTTAAGTAAGGGGTTTATTCAACCTAGCTGGACTATGAGGATGTGTATTGATTATAGATATTTGAACAAGGTAACAGTAAAAAAGAAGTACCCTTTTTCACGTATTGATAAGTTATTTGATCAGCTACAAGGAACATTGTTTTTCTCTAAGATTGATTTGAGGTCCAGGTATCATAAGTTGAAGATTTAGGCATCATATATCCCTAAGAATTTTGTTTGGAATCGATATGGTCATTATGAGTTCGTTTTGATGTCCACGGGGTTGAGTAACACCGCTACAACATTCATGGAGTTAATGAATAGGTGTTTCGACCATACTTTGAATCTTTTTTTATTGTATTCTGATGATTCCACGATTTGGACTCATTAGGAGGGCATATTTTGATAGTTTTAATGTCTTCAAATTCATATTTTGTCTTGAAATCTGATAAAATACCTTGAGTTTCAAGTGTATACACTTGGAGACAAAACATAGACACAAACAAGATAAAATGAACAAAGGCAGCTGAAATGTTAAAGAAGATAAGACATGAAGATCGCCGAACCCCTTCGGTGTGTCACCAAAAAATCCCATCCTCGCCTTTTGTTCTACTGAGTTAAGCCCTGAAAGCAAGGATCAAATTGGCAGTGAAAAGGAGCAGTTGGCGTGTCACCGAGCAGTTATGTGAAGCATTACTACGTCACCGAATGGTCCAAAACACAAAGATGTTGTGGGCTAACACAAGAAGGCGTAGAACTTATCAAAGGAAGGATCGCCGAGTTGATCGGTGATCCCGACTAACTGCGCTGAGTGGTCCTTCATAACATAACTTTTTGAAAACTAAAAAAACTTCTTAATGTTTCTAGATTTGGGAGAGATTTTCATAGTATTAAACAGTAAATTTTAGACTTAGCTTCTATTTTTAGTTTTTAAGAGTTTTTGGGAAACTGTGCTCTTGAACCATAGAGATTTAAAGATCCTCATCTTGGAGAAATTCAAAGTGTGTGTTGGTTAATCCTACACTTGATTGATAGATCATATCCAGTTGATGTTACTTTGATTTGGTGTCATTTTTTTTGCTTTTCTTTATGTCTAGCTAAAACAACAATTCTTGATGTGTGATTTCACGAATATCAATTAAATTAGTTGTTGGGTCTTGCTTGTTGATAGCTTAATCATTGTTTAAATGTGATATCTTTTAGTAGTTGTGTTGGAACTTGATGAAATTGTAGTTGTGAATAATATTTCACCTTTGTGTTTTCAGCTTGCTTGAGAGAGAAGTCGTAAAACTAAAACTACTAAATTGATGGCCAGTGGGATTGAGTCGAAATGAGGTTCAGCTCAAGAGAGTGAACCCTATTTCTTCTCCCACACACTCAGCTCGAGAGAGTTCATGGGATAAGGTGGAGGCATGTACCTATTCATGTTTCTACACCCGTGGGTGATACATTAGTGGTGGATCAATTCATCGGTCTTGTCTTGTTTCTTATGCAAGGTAAGAAACTTGGGTATACTTAAATACTTTTGGGGATGATAGACTTTTATGTTATCTTGGGTATGAATTACTTACCCCAATCACGCTATTCATGATTTTAGTGCTAAGAATGTGATGAATGGTGTTCTGAGGTTTGAGTAGAATGGTTTAGTGGTTCTTATACTAACAAGGTTTTTTCCTTCATATGTGCTCTTAAAATTGGTGGAGAGAGGGTTCTTTTCTTACTTAGACATCATTCGAGACATTAGTATAGAACCACCAGCCATGGATATTGTTCCAGTGGTTTGGGAGTTTCTCTACGTATTACCTTCTTATCTTCTAAGTTTTCCTCCCTGTAGAGATATTGCTTTTACTATTGATTTGGAGCCGGGTACTAAACCCATTTCTATTACTCGTTATGTATGACTATAATATAGTTGAAAGAGTCGAAGGAGCAGTTGTAGGATTTGTTGAGTAAGTGGTTTATTCAAGCTAGTGTATCCCTTTAGGGTGCCCCTATATTGCTTGTTACGAAGAAGGGCGGGACTATGAGGTTGTGTATTGATCATAAATATTTGAACATGCTAACAATAAAAAAGAAGTATCCTCTTTCGCGTATTGAGTAGTTATTTTATCAACTAAAAAAAGCATTGTTGTTCTCTAGATTGATTTGATGTGTGGGTATAAATGGCTTAAGATTAGGGCATCATGTAAACCTAAGACATATTTTAGGACTCGGTATGGCATTATGAGTTCCTAGTGATGTCCTTGGGGTAAACTAATGCCACTACAACATTCATGGAGTTGATGAATGGAGTGTTTCGACCATACCTTGAATATTTTGTCATTGTCTTCTGATGAGCCCACGATTTTGACTCATTTAGGTCCATATTTTGATAGTTTTAGTGTCTTCAAATGCATATTTTATCTCGAAAACTGATAAAATACCTTGAGTTTCAGGTATATACACTTGGAGACAAAGTAAAAATACAATCGAGCTAAAAGTAACAAAGGGTGAAGACTTGAGGATTGTCGAACCCATTTGGTGTATCGCCAAAAGGTCTCATCCTCGCCTTTTTTTCCAGTGAATTGAGCCCTAAAAGAAAGGATCAAATCGGCAGTGAAAAGGTGAAGTGGGTGTGCCGCTGAGTAGTTGTACGAAGAAATACTATGTCGCCGAATGATTCAAAACACGAAGATGTTGTAGGCTAACACTGAAGGTGTAGCACATACCAATGGGCGAATCACCGAGTTGATCGGTGATCCCAACTTACTGCGTCGAGTGGTCCTTTGCAACATAACTTTTTGAAAAATAAAAATAATTGTTAATGTTTCTAGCCTTTGGAGAGATTTTCATAGTATTGAACAGTAAATTTCAGACTTAGCTTCTATTTTGAGTTTTTGAGAGCTTTTGGGAAACTGCACACTTGAACCTTAGAGATTTGAAGATCCTCATCTGGGAGAAATTCAAAGAGGGTGTTGGTTCATCCTCGATTTGATGGAAGCATAAATAAATCATACCCAGTTGATGTTACTTCGATTTGGTATCATTTTCTTATTTTTCTTTATGTCTAGCTAAAACCCCAATTCTTGGGGTGTGATTTTATGAATATGAGTTAAATTAGTTGTTGGGATTTGCTTGCTGATAGTTTAATCATTGTTTTAATGTGATCTCATTTCAGTAGTTGTGTTAGAACTTAATGAATTCATAGTTGTGAATATGATTTCACCTTCGTATTTTCTATTTGCTCTAGAAAAAGGTTATAAAACTAAGACTACTAAATTGATGGCCGGTGGGACTAGATTGACATAAGTTTCAGCTTGAGGAAGTGAACCCTAGTACATCTCCCACACACTCTACTCAAGAGAGTGAGTGGGCTGAGGCGGAGGTTGTTTTTCACGTGGCGAGTGGGTGTCCGAGAGGAACCCATTTTATTTGGGGGTAAGTTGTTCGAGAGAAAGGTTACCCCACTATAGTTTAGCCTAGTCACAAATATTCAAGAAATTCAGTATCAAAATCATGTACCCAATAGTTTAGTTTATCTCGTATTCCTATCACATCCAAGAATCCCATTTTCCATTAGTCTCTCTTATTGTTTTTACTTTTTTTTAGCTATTAATTTTGATTACAGAATCCTCATTGATAATTGACGCTTGCATCACCCCTTTATATTTAGTATGTTTATTTTTGATAATATTTATAGTTATGACTAATTAGAACTAAATTTTATTTTTCTATTAATTCTCAAAACCACCCTTGTTGGAACAATCTCAACCCTTGGCTGGGTTATATACTGACTAACGATCGTCGATGCTTAGTATTGAATGAAATGTCTTTGATAACATTGATCAAAATTGTGCTACTGTTGGGGAATTCTATTATTTGAGAATTTTTAGTTGGGTAAAATTTTTATTCCTACTTAGTTTTTATTTTACTGACTTAATTTTTAGTTTTGTTTCAGTTGATTATGTTGAAGACAGGAAATATGAGCGTAAATCGCTGTCAAGCAAGCCATCAAATGGATTGTGCTTATCATCTGGACGGTATCGATGATTTTAATAGTGTTTATAACCCCAATCAAGAGGGTTAAATGAGTGCTATTTTCATGCCACAAGCTAATGAGAATGCAACGTTTTAGGTTACTAGCATAACACTTCATCTCCTACAGCCTAAAGGTCTATATGGAGGATCAGAGCATGAGGATCCACATGAACATGTACAGAGCTTTGCAGAAGTGTGTAGGCCCTTGTCATTTAAGAATATGTCAAAAGTCCATCCGAATTCGATTATTTCCATTCTTATTGAAATGGGAAGAAAGTAAATGTCTGGTCGAACTACCAACCAACTCCATCACGTCATAGGGAGAAATGGTTATGACATTTAACGTAAGATTTTTTTCCTCCATCAAAGATGATGCAACTGAGAGATGACATCCAAGGTTTTAAGCGAAGGGAAGGCAAACCAATTCACGAAACATGGATAAGGTTTAAGGATCTTTTGCAAAATTGTACGACTCATGAGTTTTCTAGTGATCTATTACTCCATACTTCTACAAGAGTCTTGATTCAATTAACAAAGGAATATCATATAAATTTGTTCGAGGAGGACTAATTACACAATCATTTGAGGTGACCATATTTCTTCTCAATGATATGACTAATATAAATCAAGCATGGTATACCCAGGATGACCAAGTCTCTCCATTTTACTTTCGGATGACACTAGATCAAATTGAAAAGGAAAGAGAGAGATGGCAATATTAAGAAGATGTTAACTCAAGTGGAATTGTTGCAAAAGAATATAAAGAAAACTTTGTGGAGTATTTAGAATTAAGAGGGTTTCGTCTTCCAGTGACTCAAACTCGGGGACAAATCAAGGTTGGAACTTCAGGCAATATGATGAGAGTTTCCATCCACGTTATTCATAATAGGGTGGAAATCAAAGATAGAACTATCAGAAAGGAGAAGATCAAGTTGCCTATTGGTGAAGAGAGGAAGATTATGAAGAGAATCACACTCATGCTAGTGAGATCCCACGATCAATAGAAGATGAAAGTAGTTTGTGAGTCAACAATATGTTGTCGCGCATCCTTGATAAGTTATAGGGGTCGAACAATTTGTTAAATGGAATGAATATCGATTTCTCATCATTAAACATTTAAGTGAACTCTTACGCATATGCAATCCGAACACTTAAGGGTCAGCTGACTTTACTTGCAGCACAATTGGAACTGCGAGTGCCAATGAAAGATAAGGGTAGACATTTTGTTGTGGTTACTCGTAATGGAAAAACAACAATAAGGAATGCGTTGGGAAATGAAGAAAATTCAAAGCATAAAGAGGACAAAAGGATAGAATAAGACAGAAACAGATTTCAACTCCTCCATAAATTATGCAACGCTTGCCCAAAATATCACCTCCATTCCCTCAACGTCTCAAGAAATTTCTATCGGTATTGAAGTATCTATCAATCAACCTTCCTATTATTGAAGCATTATTGGAAATGTCGAGTTACGCTAAATTCATGAAGGAATTGTTCACAAAGAAAAGGATATAGGATTTCAAAATTGTTGAGATCTCTCATAATTATAGTGCAATCATGACAAATGATCTAATCAAGAAGACAGATGACCTCGATGCAATCTACAAACAACACTATCAAACATCTAATGGGTATTTTATACTATATCTTGGTAAAGGTTGATCGATTTATTTTTCCAGCTGATTTTTTCATCTTAGATTGTGAAATACATGCCAAAACTCCTACTATTTTGGGAATACCGTTCTTGGCAACTAGAAGAGCTTTGGTGGATGTCAAAAGTGGTGAATTGAAATTTTGGGTAAATGAAGATGAAATGACCTTGAATGTGTGTAAATCTATGAAGTAATAGATTGATATTCATATCTACACTGATGATATCATTGATGAAGCGGTAGCTAGTGTGAGACTTTTGATGTGCAGGAGTAAGCCACTGGAAGTCATACTTGTAAATTGTGTTGAGGCTACGTTCAAGATTATGAAGAGGTAGTGGCAACTCTATCATGTTTGGGAGGTATTCAAAAACTCCATTGAGTTTGTATATTGATTTAGAAAACTAAAAGAACCCTCCTACAAAGCCGTCAACTGAAGAACCACCAAAATTAGAGCTAAAAAGTTTTTTGATCCATCTTCAGTATGCTTTCTTGGGGGCAAATAACACCTTGTCGGTGATTATTGCAGCTGATTTACTTGATTTGCAGGTCAAATTGCTCATTGATGTTTTGCGGAAGTATATTAAAGCAGTTTGGTGGACCGATACTGATACAGTGGGTATCCCTCTTGGCATTTGCACTCATAAAATTTAGCTCGAGAGCGATTGCGAGCCTAGTATTGAACACCAAAAGAGATTGAACCCACCAATGAAAGAAGCGGTAAAAAAAGAGATCATCAAATGGTTGAACGTAGGTGTGATATGTCCCATTACGGATAGAAAATAGGTAACTCTGGTGCAATATTTACCGAAGAAATGAGGTATCACGGTCGTACCTAATGAAAAAGGAGAGCTTACCTACGAGACCAGTGACTGGGTGAAGAGTTTGCATGGACTACCAAAATCTAAATTCATGATCAGAAACTGATCATTTCCCTATACCCTTTATGGATCAAATGTTTGATCGACTTTCCGAGAGAGGATGGTTATCTTTTAGGATGGGTATTCAGGATACAACCAAATCACTATTTCCCAGGAAGATCAAGAGAAAACAACATTCACATGCCCATATGACACTTTTGCCTTCAAGAGAATGTTATTTTGATTTTGTAATTCTCCGACTACATTTCAACAATGCAAGCCATCCATTTTCGCAGACATGGTAGAAGATTCAATAGAGGTGTTCATGGATGACTTCTCGGTTGTGGGTGACAGCTTCGAAGTATATTTGGACCACTTAAGCAAAGCTCTCCAAAGATATGTGTAGACAAACATAGTCCTTAACATGGAAAAATGTCACGTCATGGTTAAAGAAGGTATAGTGCTTGGGCATAAAGTTTCACAAAAGGTGTTGGAGGTGGACAAAGACAAGATTGAAGTGATTGAAAAATTTACGCCCCCGATTTCTGCAAGGGGAGTTAATAGTTTCTTAGGGCATGTTGGTTCTACCGGAGGTTCATCAAAGACTTTTCCAAAATTTCACATCCCTTGTGCAAACTTCTAGATAAAGTGAAGTTTTACTTTAAGGATGATTGCATGATAGCTTTCAAATGTCTGAAAGATAAATTGGTGTCCACCCCAATTATTATCAGCCCTGATTGGTCCAAATTATTCGAAGTAATGTGTGATGCAAGTGGCACAGCCCTTGATGTTGTTTTTGGAGAAAAAATGCAACAAACTCTTCCACCCCATATACAATGTGAGGAAAACATTGAACAATGCACAACATAACTATACAGTTACCAAACAATAATTTTTTACTGTGGTGTATGCATTTGAAAATTTTGGGCATACTTACTTGGTACTAAGGTGATTTTCCATTCTGATCATGCTTCCCTATGCTACCTTACGGTGAAAAAGAACACAAAGTTAAGGTTGATAAGATGAGTGTTGCTTCTGCAAGAATTTGAATTTGAGGTCAAAGATTGAAGAGGTTGTAAAAATCAAGTGGCATACCACCTATCAATATTAGAAGGCAAGGAAAATGAAAAACCAAAAGTTGACATCAATGATTTTTTTTCCGTATGAAAAGGTCTTCATGATAATCTCAGTCAACCTCCTTGGTATGCAGATTTCACAAATCATTTAGTTTGTAGGCTAAAGCTAGAGGAGATAAACTTTTACCAGTGGAAGATGTTCTTGTTCGATGTAAAAATATACCTTTGGGATGAACCATATTTTTTCATGAATGTGCTGACCATATCATTAGAAGGTGTGTTCCATAGGAGGAAGAGTTGGATATACTCCATGGCTATTAGGCTTCACCTAGTGGGGTGGTCATCACAGTGGTGTGTGCACTGCAGCTAAAGTCCTCCAAAATTGTTATTATTGGCTATCCCTCTACAAAGACGCTCATGAATTTGTGAAGAAATATGCCAGTGTCAAAAGAAAAAGGAATGTCCAAAAGACATGAATTGCCCCTCGCTCCCATTTTAGAGGATGAACTATTTGATGTTTGGGATGTAGATTTTATAGGCCCGTATGTAGTTCTTTAGGTAATAAGTGTATTTTGTTGGTCGTGGATTATGTGTCTAATTGTGTGGAAGTTTTTGTTTCACCTAGCAATGAAGGCAAAAGTGTAGTCCAGTTCCTGAATTGCTACATTTTTGCTAGATTTGGTACACCTCGAGCAATCATTAGCGATGGTGGATCCTATTTTTGTAACAGATGGTTCTCTGTTGCATTGAGAACATATGGGGTAACACACAAGGTGGCAACTCCATATCACCTACAAACAAGTGGTCAGGTTAAAGTGTCCAACAGGGAAATTAAGAGCATCTTAGCCAAGACAATGAACGAAAAGAGAAGTGATTGGTATCAAAGTCATAATGATGCCCTTTAGGCATATCGTACTGCATACAAGACTCTCATCAGTATGTCTACATATCAATTAGTCTTTGGAAATTCTTGTCATCTACCAGTCCAATTGGAACACAAATCATGTGGGCATTAAAAGTACTGAACTTGGATTGGGTGAAGAACTCCAAAGATAGAGTGGAGCAACTGAACGAGTTGGATGAATTCAAATTTAATGCTTACAAAAATTCAACGTTTTACAAGCGAAAGATGAAAAGATGAATGATTCTAAAATACTCAATAAAGAATTTAAAGTGGGAGATTAGGTGCTATTACATAGCTCTAATTTTGACTTTTTCTCGAAAAACACAAGTACAAATGGCTAGGACCATTTAGAGTGCTGCGAGTGTCCACTAATGGGGACATCGAAATGGAAGGACATGAAGAGCCTGCTTTTAAGGTGAATGGGTAGAGTTTGAAAGAATACCATGGTGAACACCGAGAGATATCTTTGATTCAGGTGGTGTACTTGGAGGAGGCTTGCGGGTTGTAATGACCCGGAAAATCATATTCGTAAATTTTTCAGTTATCTGTTATTACAATTGTTTAGTTGACGTGTAATTTTAAATGATGAATAATGGGATAAGTCTATGATCTATCCCATATATACATTGAAATATGTTAGTAAAATTTTCACTTTTAATATATATCTAATTCAAAAAATAGATAAAAGAAGAGAACAGAAAATTACATGTGGCGGTCGACGTAGAAGTTGGAAAATCTACATTCATATAATAGAAAGTTGTTATGTCTTTTTCTTTTTTAGAATTATTATTATATGGTGGTATGAAGTGAATTGGATTTATCTTATTGATCGTTGCAATGTGTTGTTCTGCGAATTAATGTGAACAATTTGGTAGATAGTAATTATTGCTTGATAATAAATGTTAACAGAATGTTAGTGGGCCACCATTAATTATCATTAACAGTATATCGGAGTAGATAATACATTGTAGTTTTCAATTTTGCTTACTGGTGGACGACTCCTTTTTAGTATTTTATGTTTTTAATTTTTTTAGGGTACCGCATTATTAACCAAGTTTGATATATGAAAATATGTAACTAAATATTGGGTGTATTATATTATATGAAAGTTATTATGGTTGTAGTGCTTGGAGAAATTATGACTTGACCCTAGACTTGAATTCAAGAAATATGAGAGCTGACATGTTAATCAACATCGAGTTTAAGAACTTGACTATAAACCTGGATGAACTTTTGGGTCAAAGCTAAACACATAGTAATATGGGTTTTGTTAGTCTTGAAATCTTATTGTGGTCATTTAGTTGAATAGATTGCTTTGAGTTTGGAAGTTAAACGAAAGGGGAAGACTTAAGTTTCAGACTGAATTCTTTATTTATTGAGGTAAATGAATTTCTAATCTCTTGTTAAGCGTACAAAAATTGTGTATTTCCTTGTGGTATATGTTTGGGAGTAATGAGAATTGGTGATAGGTTGACTTGTCCATGTTGAATGATTCTAATTATGGAAAAAGGGTAGTAAAAACGTCATGTAATTAATTGTTGGTGTGTGATATTTGATAATTATTTGAAAAACTTATTGTTTAATAGTTGATGTTGTATCACAGTTGTATTGCTGTGAATGGTGCATTAATAATAAAATGGTCATCTCCTCATTATTTGTATGAACATGTCATTTGAATTGGTTCTGACACATAGTTCTGAGAAAAAAAAGTGTTATGTGATAAGAAGATGTACCATTTTGAGGAACGTATCGCGCGCCGCGATGGATACTATATTTCGAAGGAAGTATCGTATGTCACAACAAATGCTATATTTTGAGGGACGTATCGCGCGCCGCGATGGTTACTATTATCGAGGATCGTATCACACGCCGCAATGGATGAGTAGACAGATATGTCCCCCATGAGTCGCATACTAAGAGACAGCGGGTGTATATCATTAGATGAGATATGCATCACTATAATTGACATTGCATTGTAGTTCTTTATTATTAGTGAATTTGATCTTGTGTGTTGTTGATTTTGTGAGTGCCTTTTTGTGGAACTTGTGACTGAAGATTATTGAGCCTATTGTTGAAAATATGCAATAGTTAGACTGTTGTTGTTGAGGATATGAAACTATTAGAGAGTTGTTGTTCATTATATGAAATTTTTAGAGTGCGGTTGTTAGGCTATGTGCTTTGTAAACTGTGAACTGTTAGGTTGGGCATATTTTACACAAGTTATAGTTGTGGAGGTTGTAATTGATGAATATTGATCTTGTTGTTCAGAATATATGATTGTTAGAAAGTTGTTGAGTAATGTGTTTGTATATTGTGAATTGTTAGGTTGGGATTATTTTATACAGGTTGTAGTTGTGGAGATTTGTTTGGGGTGTAAGGAGTATCCGTATTCTATCCTTTTAACTCGTGTTTAGTGGTTTACTTGTTGAGTACCGTGTGGTTTGGTACTCACCCCTGCTTCTACAATTTTTTGTAGGTTACTAGCCTAGAACTTTGTGATATATTCTCTTCTTTTCCAAAAATTCTTGGAGATTTATGACGTAGTTGTTTTTCATCTCAGCAGGCAGACCTTCTTACTCTTGTTTATGGTATTGTTCTACTCTAGAAACAATGTCATATTATACTTGTATTTTTCTTTTGATTTAATTGTATTACTTTAGAGGCTTGTTCACATGACTACCAGATTTATAGCTATTTTTGAGTTTATTATAAAAAATTTCATTTTTATCGTAATGGTTGAGTTTTAGGTTGACTTTTCTTGATGGAATAAGACGAGTGTCATTATGTGTAATTTGGGTCGTGACAAAATGGTATCGAGCCCTAGTTTCATAGGTCTCACGTTTATACAAGCTGAGTCCTAGTAGAGTTTCGAAGATCGGTACGGACACGTCTGTACTTATCTTCGAGATGCTATATAGTGACTTTTAGAAAAAATCTTCACTTCTTGAATCTCTATTAGGCATCAACTGTTTGTTCTGATTCTTATCGCTTCATCCTATTTCTCTCACTCATAGTGATGACTTGTGTGTAGTTTCATTATATGATTATTTGGTATAGTGTGGATTGGAAGTTAGATATGGTATCAAGGTTGAAGTGATATATTTATAGAGATGATGTGTGTCCAGATTTAGAATGTTGATGCACTTTGAAGGATCAATAAATGATTAGGTTGAACAGTGGTTAAGGGACTTCATGGGCGTATTATATTTGTTTGGGCTAGTCATCTAGTAGTGGGATCAATACTTGTGTCGTATATACGATATATAGAGTGATTTGCCAGTTGGAAATGAAATGATTAAAGGGTTGGCTAGATAATGAACAATCTAACTTGGAAAATACAGTTGGTATAGTTGTTATGACATATATGGATTGCTTAGCAAATTTATGAGAATGATGTTGCACCAATTGACGTTAAAATCTTTTATCGATTAAGTGGCTATCAATAGGATCATGATACAACTATTATAATGATACATATGCTTACTTAATTAGACCTATTGAAAGTGTTACTCATACTATTGACGTGATGTGCGAAGGTAAAGTTGAGAAGTGTATCCCGTAAGTTCTAAATGAAGACTGATGATTTCATCTTAAGGTCTAAAGGAATGGATATATACCAGAATGACAAGATTATGGGTGAAGAAGTCCCAAAGAGTATAATTGTGTGAAGGTAATTGAAAGTTTTAGTAAAATATGAATATAAAAGTAGGTTAGTCCTTTAATTTTGGTTCGTATAACTGGATAGTGATGACAAGAGCTAACTAAGCATGACAGTAATAAGTGTTCGTGATGGATTGTGATTAGGATGCAATTATTGATAAAGATTGTCTGTTAAATGGATTTTTTATGGTAATGACGACTTGTGAGTATCTAATGTTATGGTTTTATATTATTTGATGAGTAACTTGGTTGCATGGAAAGTTATAGGAGGTGCTGAGACACTACTCAAGTAGAACTGAAACGAATTAGAGTCATAAATTAAAAGGATTAGTGGGATGTAGTTTAGCTTTCATTAGAAGAAGAAAACAATGATTTTTACATGATTGCAAGGGACAAAGATGTACCTTCAAAAGAGTGGATTATTTTTATTCAAAAACATGTTGTTCAACTTGTTTTCCCTAGATTATTGTAATAGTGTTACACGACATTAAAAGTTGTTAGATAAGATTTGAGAAATAATTCTACACATGTTTAATTCAAGTGTGGTGATAAGTTCTTTAATTATTTTGAGTTTGATAACTGGTGCAATTGGTTTTTAACGAAGAATATGATAAGATCGATGGGGAGGCAAATACTTATAGGCTAAGATACTTGAATTCATAAAGACCTTTAATATATGGGCTAATATTGATAGATAATGGAATCGTGTTACACGATTGGAATCAAAATTTAAGTTTCACATAATGTTTTGGTTTAGAGGATAAGGTAAAAATATTATGGGTTGTTGGTCAAAGGATAAGATTGGTGAGAGAGTCAACAGAAGGAACAAGAATCTGGTGTATTGTAGAGTTTAAGATGTTTAGAATTTTGTGTCATGGGAAGAATTAAGAAAAGCGAAGGAATAAGACCTCTTGTATAAACCCTTGGTTGGTAGTTGAAGGATTTATTGATATTTTCTTATGAGTTTATATATGACTGTGGATTTGAACTAGTTTGGTGCAGACTTACTAGGAAGTTATCATCGACTTTTCTAAAGATTAAATTTTGGTTCGTGTTACAAGAAACTATGTGTGGAAGATTCCATATGGTTATGTAGAGTTAGATTGTTCAAATTATGATAGGTAACTTAGAATATTCAACGCTGTGGACCTACAATTTTACCTAATTAATGAGAATTTAAGGGGATTCAAACTACTTTGTCGTGGGACGATATAGACTATTAGAATGTGTTACATAATTACTTGATGGTGAGTAGATGCTATGAGCTTATACAATACTGAATCATTGAAGTGTCCAAGAATATTTCATAAGTGTTGGGATGAGGTATATGATGGTTTTCAATATTAGTTGAAATTTTGTATCTAAAAGATTACATGGATTTGACATTGTACGTGATTCAATAACTTTATATTAATGGGAAAGTACTTTTAGATTTTAAAATACTGATATAAGCCTTGAATGGAACCAATATTGTGAGATTCTTAAATGGAAAGAGAGGGAGCCATAGTTTGGAATTTTTTGAGACGACGATGTGTTTGTTGAGAAGACTTTGATACTAGTGACAGTTTGAGAGTAAGGTAAATGGCCGGTCTGGTATGATGCATGTTGGTATTAAGAGTGTTGGCTTAAATGGAGTATTGTGAGAAATATGTGGGGTTTGATAAATCGAGTATTTGTAATATTGTAAAAAGGATCAGATTGGTTGATTATGGGTGGCTAAAAATCGAGAGATGGAGTCAGATGAATGGAATTTTATTTATATCGGCACTATGGAAGGAGTATCTTGTGTTATATAACCTTTCTTACGTATATTTTTATGTAACCACCTTATTCGTACCACATATTATTTTGAGTATGATTCATTACTTATGCTATGTTCATTTCAGCTGTTACGGGTTACTTCCTAGTGGTGGATCATGTGTACTGATCCTGCGATAGTCCTTCTCATAGGGTGGCATCCTTGGACAAAGTTGCTCATTCTAGTTTGGTATTGTTTGGGATGGTTTAAGTATACCAATATTTGTACACGCATAACCTTGTTTGTGAGAACTTATATAAGGGCTTCAATGAAGAGTTACAATTGTCTAAGAGTGTTCTTAGAGGTTTTATATTTTGAAGTATATCGCTTGTTGGGTGTGTACCTGGTCTTATTCTTCTTTGAGATAGATAAACTGGATTCTCCCTTAGATTAGTACTTACGTCTAAAGATCATATTTTAATACTCTAAGCTCATGAAAAAGTTATGTTTTGACAAGGAAATCTTGATAAGATATATGATGGTTTGTGCATTATGAGTATGTGGTGGTTGGTTCAAGTTCACATCTGGTTGTACTGGGTATTGATTCAGAATGTTGTCTTTGTCAATGAGAAAAGATTCTCCATGATGATTGTGTTAAGTTCTAATGAGTTTCTCTCTAGATTGAGGTCATGGATTAGTCTATGGCTTGATAATCAACTCTTGATTTGTAGATCTATCAAGTTTTGATTTGAAACTTCACTTTGTAGTAGTTGTTCTTGATGGAATGGTCTTAAAGATAAGTTCACTTTGAAAGATAAACACTAACTGGTAGATCATAACATAGACTTTTGGTAACGTCGCCTATTCTTCCATATTCTTCCTTATGTTCAAGGACGAACATGACTTTTAGTGGTTGATAATGTAATGACCCAAAAAATTATATTTTTTGAGCAATTTTTTAATTATGATGGTTTAGTTGATGGGTGATTTTAAATACTTAATTTTAATTGGTGGATAATGGGCTAAATCTATTATCTGGCCTATATATACATTGAAATATGTTAGTAAGATTTTCACTTCTAATATATATTTAATTCCAAAAAAAAAAAGATCAAAGAAAGTTCCTTGTGGCGGTCGACGTAGAAGTTGGAAAATCTACATTCAGGTAATAGAAAGTTGTTATGCCTAATTCCTTTTAAAACTATTATTATATGGTGGTATGGAGGGAATTGGATTTATCTTTTTGATCGTTTCAATGTGTTGTTTTGCGAATTAATAGGAACAATTTGGTAGGGTAATCATTGCTTGGAAATGAATGTTAACAGAATGTTGGTGGGCCTCCGTTAATTTCTATTAACAGTGTATCAGAACAGATGATACATTTTAGTTTGGAATTTTGCTTACTGGTTGACGCTTCCTTTTTAGTTTTCATGTTTTTAATTTTTTTAGGGTACCACATTATATACCAAGTTTGATATATTGAAATATTTAATTAAATATTTGGTGTATTATATTATATTAAAGTTATTAAGGTTGTAGTGTTTGGAGAAATTATGACTTAACCCTAGACTTGAATTTGAGAAATATGAGAGTTGACATGTTAATTGATATCGAGCTTAAGAACTTGACTATAAATTTGGGTGAATTTTTGGGTAAAGCTAAACACATAGTAATATGGGTTTTGCGAGTCTTGAAATCTTATTGTGTTCATTTATTTGAATAGATTGCTTTGAGTTGGAAGTTCAGCGAAAGGGAAAAGTTCAAGTTTCAGAGTGAATTCTTGATTGATTGAGGCAAGTGGGTTTTTAAACCCTTATTAAGCGTATGGAATTCGTGTATTTCCTTGTGGTATATATTTGAGAGTAATGGGAATTGGTGATGGGTTAACTTGTTCATGTTAAATAATTCTAATTATAGAAAAGGGTAATAAAAAGGTGATTTGATTAATTGTTGGTGTGTGATGTTTGAGAATGATTTGAATGACTTATGTTTGATTGTAGATGTTGTATCATAATTGTATTGCTGTGAATTGTGCATCGATATTAAAATGGTCATCTCCTCACTATTTGTATGAACATGTCATTTGCATTAGTTCTAACACATGGTTGTGATAAGTGTTACCATTTCGAGGGACGTATCGTGCACCGTGATGGATATTATATTTCAAGGGACGTATCGAGAATCACGATGGATACTATATTTTGAGGGATGTATCATGCGCTGAGATGGTTGCTATAATCAAGGGTCGTATCGAATGCCGCGATTGATGCATGGACAGATAGGTCCCCCATGGGTTCTGGACTGAGAGACAGTGGGCTTGTATGATTAGGTCAGACATGCATCACCATATTTGACATGGCATTGCACTTCATTATTATAGGTGAACTTGATCTTGTCTCTTGTTGATTTTGTGAGTGTCTTTTTATGGCACTTGTGACTGAGGAATATTGAGCGTGTTGTTGAAGATATGCAATTGTTAGAGTGTTGTTGTTGAGGATATGAAACTGTTAGAGTGTTGTTGTTGATTATATGAAATTGTTAGAGTTTGGTTGTTGAGCTATATGCTTTGTAAATTGTGAACTGTATGGTTGGGCTTATTTTATACAAGTTATAGTTGTGGAGATTGTAATTGATGAATATTGGGCTTGTGGTTATGAATATATGACTGTGAGAAAATTGTTGTTGAGTTATGTGTTTGTAAATTGTGAAATATTAGGTTGGGCTTATTTTATATAGGCTGTAATTGTGGAAGTTCTATTGGGGTGTAAGGAGTACCCTTGTTCTATCTTTGTAACTCGTGTTTAGACGTTTACTTGCTGAGTACCGTATGGTTTGGTACTAACCCCTTGCTTCTACAATTTTTTGTAGGTTACTAGACTTAAACTTTGTGATATATTCTCTTCTTTTCCGAGGCTTCTTGGGGATTTGTGAGGTAACTGTTTGTCATCTAAGAATACCTTCTTACTCCTGTTTATGATCTTGTTCTACTCTAGAAACAATGTCATATGAGACTTGTATTTTCTATTGATTTTATTGTAATACTTTAAAGGTTGTATACATGACAACCAGATTTTCGGGGTATTTTTTAGTTTATTAAAATAAGTTCCATATTTTACTGTAATGGTCGAGTTTTAGGCTGACTTGTTTTGGTGAGATAAGATGTGTGTCACCATGTCTATTTTTGGGTCGTGACAAGGGCAATCTCCAAATCGTGTCGCGACGTCAAAAAAGGTGTTACTTGGGAGGCAACCCAAGTGGTAGTATTTTCAATAATCAGTGTGTTGATGTTGCAAGTGTTGAAAAATATGAGAAAGAACTTTTGGCGTATCGTTGAAGCTCTTCGGTGATCTTGACCTAGTTCACCGTTAGAATTGAAAGAAAAATTAAGACATAGTTCTAAAATATTAGGCAGTGTTTCATAGCTCATCGGTGTGTCGTCAAACTACGTCGCATCTTAAATCTTTGATGAGAGGCCATTCGCTGGAACTTTAGGCGCAGAGCTCACTCATTCGGCATATCACCGAAAGAGTTAGTGATTGTGCTAGGACCTCACCGTCTAAGTTTGACTACAGTGTGGAAAGTTTCATGAAAGAAGAGTTTGGTTGGCGATAGTCCAAACCGATCCGCGACTAAACTTATTTCGTCGTTAGTTCAACCCAATTTGAGTTTGGATGTTGTAAACTCGCCAAGCATATAAAGTTATTGAAGAATCGCTGAATCGATCGATCACCACTTGTACATCGTTTAAATTCCCAAAATCAACTGGGAGTTTGGTATAACTTGGCAAGGGATATCACTCAGTGAGTCGCCACATAAATTGGTGACCACAACTTATGTCATCAAATGGGCGAGAATGAACTGTTGAAAAGTTACAGGTTTAAAGATTTCAAACCTTTCCTCATTTCTTTTTCCTCTCAAACTGACACTTGCATGTTAGTACCTATATTTTCGCAATCTTAGAATATTCTTAGTGTTGATTTGTGCTCGAAGTTGGGTCACTTTGCCACCTACATTACAGTTTTATTTAAATCTGCAAATGAGGTTGGTTTTCCAAAACTTTGCATCTATTGTTCCATTTGCATTTGAGGACAAATGTCTATTTATTTGTGGTGGGGTGAGGCTCACCTTTTGTGTATTATTTTTGGCTTGTGTTTTTGTGTATATATTTGGGTTTTTCTATCTTAAATTGTGTTTTATATTGTTTTTCATGGATGTTTGAGCTTGTGGCTCCTTTTGTTTAAATTGCTAATATTTTGACCCATCCAAAAATATTTTCATCTTTCCGCCACCTCTTGCATGTACTTGAATGTGGTTGTTCTTAGGAAAATTTGAGTCTCAGTTTGATCAATACCGATAACTTGAATAGCATTTTCAATTGTACGAACATGAATGTGCGGCTACAATGAGGCCAAATGAAGTTGCATAGACAATATGTAAACTATATGCATCTCGTTGTGATTAGCCAATTATCAAATTGAGTTTCTTGCAATGATCATTTCACACTTGCAAAAGTGTGGAGTCGTTTTGACTTTATTGTCGATGCCTTGAGTGATGAGCCTACTTTGAACCATGCATGATAACACCTAGAATTCGCCCCATTGGTCTGATCGAATTACTAAATCTATCTCTTGATATGATCTTGGGAAAATTTAGAAGAGTGTGAGCTAATTTCATATACCTTGTTTGTGGCCTACCTTGTGAGTGTGTGAACCTTTTTTGAACACTCGTAAAGCCTTAGCTTTCTTTGGATGAAACTTGATGAAAAAATGAGCTCTCTTAACCCTCTACAGATAATCCTCTTGACCTCTCTTAATCCTCTACCCATAATCCTCTTGATTTGTGGTTGATTGAATAGTAGACTTAGGCCAAAAGCCTAAGTTGGGGGGTGTGGAGAAAAGAAAAGGCAAGTCAAAAAGTGCAGGAATAGTCTCCATTAACCCATGATGCTGAGAAAAATAGAACCCCTCTATTCAAAAAAACGAAAAGAAAGAGAAAAAAAGAAGAAAATGATGAAAAAGAAAGTTGCGCAATAAAGTACAAAAGAACTAGGGTTCCCCAAACAATCCATGGAAAGTGAATAGAGGGATGACTTATGAGCACAAAAGAAAATAATGAGAGAAGGGAAAAAGAAGTGTTATGAGCATCACATTGCATGACGATTAAAGTCACCAAGCCTAAATGAACATACTTTTGCATGCAGCCCCATTACAAACCTTGAAAATACCTTTTTGATCTTGAGTGAGCTGAAACATATGTTGATTGAAAAATATGGGCAAACATATGGATGAAAGCATGCATAGTGTTCCTCTTTGTGACAGTGAGTTTTGCATTTGATTCTGCAACATTAAAGAATTAAACCAATATGAATCATCCTTTGTGTGAGGTCATTTGGTCACTTTTGTTGAGCTTAAACTTGCATTTGAATAAAGTATCGTGAGTTTGAAAATCTTTGATAATGGTATGTCACAGCTTGAGTCTTTGAGTGCATATTTGATTCTTACATGAGTTAGTTGAGTCTTGTTGTATATATTCATGATCGAGTCTTGTGTAGCATTGTTTGAGACATCCTTTTTGAACTGGTGAACTTGAGTTTTTCTTGAGGACAAGCAAATGTTTAAGTTGGGGGTGTTAATGAGTCCACGATTTGGACTCATTTAGGGCTATATTTTGATAGTTTAAGTGTCTTCAAATGCACATTTGTTTTCGAAAACTGATATAGTACCTTGAGTTTTAGGTATATACACTTGGAGACAAAGCATAGACACAATTGAACTAAAAGGAACAAAGGCAGCTGAAAAATTAAAGAAGTGAATACCTGAGGATCGCCGAACTCATTCATCATGTCGCCAAAACGTTCCATCTTCGCCTTTTGTTCCAGTGAGTTGAGCCCCGAAATAAAGGATCAAATTAGCGGTGAAAATGAGTAGGCTGTGTGTCGATGACCAGTTTCGCGAAGCAGTACTACCTCGTCCAATGATCCAACTATGATAAAAAACACGAACATGTTATAGGATAACGCAAGAAGGCGTAGAACATACGAAAAGGCGAATCGCTGAGTTGATCGGCAATTCCAACTAACTGTGTTGAGTGTTCCTTCGTAGCTTATATTTTTGAAAACTATAAATACTTGTTAATTTTTTTAGCTTGGGGGAGATATTTTCATAGTATTGAACAGTTTATTTTAGAAATATATTCAATTTTGAGTTTTTGAGAGCCATATTAGAAAAATGTAACATGGGTGGAAATTCATTATTCTAGACTTGATTGAAGCATAAATAAATCATACCCAGTTGATGTTTTCGATTTGGTATTATTTTCTTACTTTTCATTATGTCTAGCTAAAACCCCAAATCTTGGGGTGTGATTTTATGAATATGGGTTAAATTAGTTGTTGGGTCTCGCTTGATGATAGTTTAATCGTTGTTTAAATGTGATTTCGTTTAGTAGTTGTGTTGGAACTTAATGAAATTGTTGTTGCAAATATGATTTCACCTTTGTGTTTTCGTCTTGCGAGAGAGAGAGGTCGTAAAACTAGACTACTAAATTGATGGTCGATGGGATTGGGTCGAGATGATGTTCAGCTCAAGAGAGTGAACCCTAGTCCTTATCCCACAGACTCAGCTCTAGAGAGTGAGTGGACTAAGGCGGAGGTTTTTCTTCATAAGGCAAGTGGGTGTACGAGAGGAACCCATTTGATTTGGGGTGAGTTGTTCGAGAGAAACCTTACCCCCACTATAGTCTAGCCTAGTCACAAATATTAAAAAAATTCACTATCAAAATCATGTACCCAATAGTTTAGTTTATCTCGTATTCCTATCACATCCCAAGAATCTCATTTCCCATTAGTCTCTCTTATTGTTTTTATTAATTTTTAGGTATTAATTTTGATTACAAAACCCCCATTGATAATTAACGCTTGCGTCACCCCTTTAGATTTATTATGTTTATTTTCAATAATATTTATAACTATTACTAATTAGAACTAAATTTTATTTTTCTATTAATTCTCAAAAACACTCCTTGTGGTATTGATCACAACCCTTGCTTGGGTTATATACTGACTAATGATTGTCGATGCTCAGTATTAGATGAAACGTCTTTGATGACATTGATCATCTCCATCAATGATATTTTGATTATTTCAAGACTGAGGAGGACCATGTTTGACACTTGAGCATTGTACTTCAGAGGAGGGAATACAAGTACGCATTCTCTAAGTGTATATTTTGTCTTATTTATGTGGAATTATTGGGACACGTGGTGTGTAAGAAGGGTATTAGAGTATATCCGACCAAGATCAAGGTAGTTAGAGGTTGGACGCGACCTATTTCTCTAACATAAATTCAAAGTTTTGTAGGACTGGCAGGTTTTTACCGATGATTGTTCAGAGTTTCTCTACTATTAAACCTTCATTCACCATATTGACTCAATAGGTATAGGTTTCCAGTGGTCTGATGATTGTAAGGAGAGATTTCAAAAGCTCAAGACTTTGTTAACTTCGGTTCCTATATTGACTCTACTAGAGGAAGATGTGTAATTAGTAAAACAAAAATAACTTTTAGCGGCAATAAATATTGACATTAATAAAGAGTGTTAAAGTATTTACTGGCATTAGTTAAGTAAAATTAGAACCAATGTCTCTAAAGGCTTTAGAGACATATACAAAGAGTATTGATTGCCGCTAAAAATACATATTTAGAGGCAATTATGAATTAATTGTGCTAATGATCCTTTTTGATATAGTGAATTTACTATATACCTTAATGCTTCAGGAGTCGGGTTGGGTGGTGTATTGATGCAGAAGGGAAAGATGATTGTTTATTCTTCTAGGCATTTGAAGACACATGAGAAGAACTACCCTACTCATGATTTAGAATTGGTGGTCTTGGTCTTTATACTTAAGTTATGGCATCACTAGCTGTATGGGGTGCATTAGGAGATCTTCGTTTATCATCGGAGTATTCAGTACATCTTCAGTCATAGGGATTTGAACATAAGGTAGCATAGATGGCTTGAGTTGTTGAAGGACTATAATGTAACCATTCTATATCATTCGGGTAAGGCCAATGTGGTGAAAGTAATTTCATCCAGGTAAATCATATTTTTTTGTGGAAAGAGAGGATGTTCGAACATACCAATCCTCCTCCTACTCATCAAAATAAATGCTTGAGGGACAAAAAGAACTAAAATTCAAAATTGACTCTCTTTGATCCTACTCATAAAAGTAAATTAAATAAAATTTAAATTTTACTTTCTTAGCTCCTACTAATCAAATTAAATGCTTAAGAAAATACCGCAAGAACTAAAATTTGATATTTATCATTTTGACTCCTTCTCATTAAAGTAAACCAAATAAAGTTAAGAATTTATCCTCCTGACTCCTACTCATCAAGTTAAATCAAATAAAATCTTGTAAGAAATTAAGAGAAATTACTTGTCCTCCTGGATCCTACTCATCACGAGAAAATCTATTATCATAATCTTGAATTTTTTTCCTATATGTGCAAATTTATTCACTCTCCCTTTTCTTCCAATCCTCTCTGTCTTTTTTTCTAAAGAAATCAAAAATTAATTGACAGATTGTCTAGACTAGTGATGGAGTGCAACAAAGAAAAGGCTATCAAGGCTAAAGGCGTTGCTGATGAAATGATGGAAAATAATAGAAAAAGGGAATCAACAAAATCAAGTGAAAATTGGGCAGTATCTGATCATCTGCCTGGGCAGAATCTCCAGTGTCCCAACAAGGAAAATGGGCTTAGATCTATGCGGCGTAGACATCGTATCAATTACCGTGATAATCAAAGTGATGATGATGATGAAGATTTTTCTAAGCGATTTAAGGAGGTTGGATATCCATCTCCTACTAAGGAGTCTGAGATGCAACATTTATCTTGTGCAACAACTCCTAATGGAGAGAGAAAGAAATTAGAACATTGTTTGTCTAATGTAGAGATCTTCCATAGCACAGAGATGGAAATTGAAACTTTAAATGAAAGTGTTCATGATGTAGGCCTTTGTACAGTGACCAAGTCAAAATCAATTGAATATCCAGATCCAGATTTTAGCAATTTTGACAAGGACAAGGATGAGTCGTGCTTTAAGGTTGGCCAAGTATGGGCTGTTTATGATACCTTGGATGGCATGCCTAGATTTTATGGCATCATTAGGGAGATTTTGTCTCCGGAATTCAAACTGCGCATAACATGGTTAGAGCCAGAGCCGCTGAATGAAACCAAATGGGTATATGAGGGCTTTCTAGCTTCCTGTGGTAGGTTCAGAATAGGAAACTTAGAACACATTGAAGATCAACTTATGTTCTCACATTTAGTATGTGTAACAAATGGAAACAACAATGATTCAATAAATATATTTCCATTGAAAGGAGAAACTTGGGCCCTCCTAAAAGATTGGGGCAGTAAAAATCTCAACTATGAATTTGTTGAGGTTTTGTCTAATTATGATGAAACTATTGGCGTACATGTTGCATACCTGGATAAAACAAAAGGCTTCACTTGTCTTTTCCATAGGGTAGGAGACCCATTTCTAGTTCCAACAAAGGGTATGTTTAGATTCTCTCATCGAATTCCTTCTACGAAGATGACAGGGATGGAGAGGGATGATGTTCCTGAAGGATCCTTTGAACTAGACCCTACCTCCTTACCTATTGACCAGTTAGATGTTGCTGCTTCATCCATAAACCAAAGTGTGATAGCTAATTTCATGGACTTTGTAAATTCTGCTGAAAATTGGGTTCCACCAATACCTAATCAGGTTCTTGAACCTGAGTTTTACAAATTTGCTGCTGAGAGATCACAAGAGAAATTTCAAATTGGTCAATGTTGGGCATTATACAGCGATGAAGATGCCTTGCCCCGGTACTATGGGCTGATAAAAAATATAGATACTCTCCCTCAGTTTGTGTTGTATGTGGCATGGTTTTATGCGTGTCCTCTCCCTAAAAGTACAATACGATGGCATGATAAAACAATGCCAATTGGTTGTGGATTTTTTAAGTTTTTAAACAGTAAGCTACACAAATATACTGTAACCAACAACTTTTCACATGTAGTAGTTGCAGAACCTTTGAAGAAAGGTGTATACAAGATCTTCCCCAAAACAGGTGAAGTTTGGGCAGTATACAAAAACTGGAGTCCTCAGCTGATGAAAGGTAATACTCTAGAAAATTTTGAATATGAGATTGTTGAAATAGTGGATGTTTCCGATAATTATGTAGATGTGAAATTCTTAGAGTGTGTAAAAGGCTTCAAGTCTGTCTACAAGGCTCGAGTGGAAGAAGAAGAGGCTGACAAAGTAGTGAAAATATGTGTATCGGAGCATCTCAGATTTTCTCATCGAATTCCTGTTTTTCGCCTGACAGAAGAGAGAGATGGAAGCTTGCGAGGCTTCTGGGGGCTTGATCCAGCAGGAATGCCTCTGTGTTTACGATGTATTAATTGAAGCATTAAAATTTTCTTTTTCTTTATCTTATACCAAAATAGAAGCGTTCTAGTTGATTTATACAACTCAATTATGTCTTGAAAGAAAGTGTGATTTCAAATTTGTTATTAACAATATATTTTACTAGAGTGTTTAATAAGTTAAGAATTTTTTATACAATCCATATTTGCTTATAATTCTCTTATTAATGATTGTGAGTTGGTAAATCAATCATTACCAAGTACGTCAGATGCTCCCAAAGGAAAAATTCACAATTCCTTAGCGGGTTCTGTCCTTCATCTTCCAACAAAACTCTTGGCAATGTAAAGTGCACATGAGATAGTTTTTTTTCAGCAACTCACTCTTACTGAAGGACAATAGCTCACTTTATGATCAGTCTCCTTAATATTATCCTCATCAATGGATTTTTATGTGCTTTCAGAGTCTATGAGTTTGGCAGGTTCCTATTCTTCACGGTTGCTTGACCAAAATAGTGTTTACCCTTATATGGATGCCTAAGGGTTCACTTAGACACACAACTACTTGTATCTCTTGTTCTATATCACCTTCAATAATTATACACAAAGTGATATCCTCAACCTCTACATTAGCCTCTTCTACTACCTGATTAGGTTCGAGTTCTCCTATTCGACAATTCAATTGTTTCCACTAATGGACAAGTCAATCTAAAAACAAGTGATTGTTCCTCCTATATTCATAAATCTCAAGATTCAACTTGTAAGTAGTAGGCCTAGTTGTCAGGATACTATTGCTCTTAACAACAACTGCATTTCCAACAAATTTGAAGGTACTTTTGTTCTTCTACAGGATAGCTTCAATAACCCTCTGTAGCATTCTAGCTTGCTCAATAGAAAATTTAAAAGATGTGTGCTTAAAAATCTTTTCATCAAACCTTATATTTTCTATTTAAACCCCCCATAAACCTCAAAACAAAATTAGACTCAACAAGAGGTTGATTTCACACCAACATTTGAGCCATAAGATCTTCAAATTTGCCCAAAAACATATCTACAAATTTCTGTTCAAGCCATTTAAATTCCTCCATTATATCATCTAAGGGTTCCGCATCAAATCTATCACATAACTCCTCTTTGAATTCGGTCCAAGTCACCACACCCCTACTCAATCTAATGAATGGTACCATGTCTCAACTAAACCATTCAAGTAAAGAGCATTGGCCTCTAATTTTTCATTATCAATTGTTCTATACAGGTCAAAATATCTCTTAGATTTTTTTGAAGTCATACCTTAGGTTTCAGTCCTTCTAGGCTTGGTAGGTCACATTCAGAAGGAGGAATGGAAACCATCTGCAACCTGTTTTATCGATTATGCTGATTCGGAATGGGAAGGATGTCATCTCCTTGTTTTTGGTCACTTGGAGCTTGAGGATACATGTATGGTCTAATATATCTCTAAAAAAAATAGGAAAGAATAGAATTAAGTGATGGTACATGCACTAAATTATGTATATGATTATCTAGATATAATAAACATTTTGTTTTAGGCAAAATGTAAGTCAAGTAGTACAAGTCCACTTCTCTTCATAGAGAATCGTTTAATAGAGAAAACAAGCAAAAGTCAAGTAAAAATCAATTTCTCTACTTGTCTTTAAGAATGAATTAGAGTGACAAAGAGTGTTGCTTCTCCCTAATTTCTAACATATCCGATTTTCAAACACCATTTTTTACTTTGAAATTGTTTTTGTTACAAATTTTACAATTTTCCATAGTTAAACGGGTGGTCAGGGTGCTATATAAATTAGAATGGAATGAAGTTTTATTTTTTATTTTATTGGGAAACCTTTGTATTTTCTGTTCTCTTTTTTTTTTCTTGGGAAAATCTTTTTCCCTCAATAGTTCATACTCAACATTCAACAATTACTTCTCTAAGTTTCATTGCTTTAAGAGGATTCAATATTGAACAAAAGATTTTTATAATTTGAACACAGTAGAGTTTCTAACTTTAATTTTATATAGTAGTCTTATAAAGTAATCATGGAAGAAGAAAAATATAACATGCACATCATTTTTAAGACTTTAAGCATAACAACCTAGAGTAAAAAAATACATAATTTTTCAAATTTTTGTCGATAATTTCTTCCATAACCAATCAATTAGAAGAATCTTCTTCATCGAGTCAAACTAAATTATGAATCATGTATTACAAGAATGATATAAGTGCTTCTTTGCTTTGATTATAGAAAGAAAAGGAAGACCTTGTGTTGGGGTCTCATGAAACTAAAAAATGAATCTATGTAAAAATGTTGGAATATCAAAAGATATGACTTAATATCTCAAAATGTCACTCAACTTTGAGAATTTATTTAGTAAAGTCATTAAACTTTATTTTATATCAGTAAACCACTCAACATATGTTTTGATATCAATAAAATCACTCAACTAAATTTATTATTCATTTATAAATATATACTATTATTTTTTTGATTCACATGCAATTAGACTCAAATTCATTCATAATTCTACCCATTAACCCAAATTAAAAACCACCACACTTCTTCAGCAATAACTAAAACCAATTCGAATTTGTCCCATTTTCCTCTCCCATATGATTACTCCATAATTTTTTCACTTCAACACAAATTTCCCCTCTTTTGGAACAAATAAATTCACATTCATATTTTATTCATCTTCTGATTTTACGAAAAATTGTCAACTTTTCAGTAGTAGAATCCAAAATCTTGAAATATAAATTGATGGTTCTTATTCATTAGTATAGATAACTGTCAATTTGTTCTGGTAACAAGTTATGCAACATGTTCTCGTTATTGTATGTGACACTTCGAAATGGTTCATCTGTATTGCCAGCTTAATTATGCAAAAAATTCTGGAATTGGGACTTCTTCAGAAATAATTAAAACTAGACTCAAATTGTACAAGGAGATCGCATGAAGATGAAGAAGTGTTGGGTTCTTTTTATTGGGTCTATGGATAGAATATATATATAAATGAGGATCATAGAGGAGGTGATGTGGCACCTCTCTATGACCTCCATTCATTTTTTCTTATTTTTTTTCTTTTATTTGACATTTTTTCTTCTTTTTTTTAATTATTTTCTTTTATAAACTTATATCTCTTTAATTATATAAATTCTATTCTTAAATTAGTATTAATAATATTCATAACCTTCAAACCTTTCATATTCATAACCTCTTAAACCTTTTATATTCATAACTTCTAATTGTTTAATGTGAAAGGTTACATTAACACTATAAAATCACACTAAAATTGTTTGTTATTTTGTAGTCATCTTTGGTAGAAATTAGTGGAAGAAATGTTACAACATTTGTAAGCTTTGAGGTGCATTATTTTTTCAAATATTATTTCATATATTACTTTTAATTAGCAAGTAAGACTAATATGTCATCATATTTTTATTTCTTCTAGATAAATTATTTTTGTTTTGTTATCTTTGAGATTTATTTTATGACTAATAATGTATTTGTTATTGTTTTTCTTGACTCTTGTATATAGGATGAAATGATAACATCAAGCGATGAAAATTAGTGGATTTTGAGTTAAATAAATTGATTATTTGTCCAAAATGATTATGTAGGAGAATTTATGATTAAATGTAATTTTTCCTTATTCTTTATGAGATATAATATTTAATTTTGTTAACTTTGAGATTCATTTTAGGACTATAATTTATTTGTTATTATTTTTCTTGACTCTTGTATATAGGATAAAATGAGAACATTCAGAGATGGAGATTAATGGATTTTGAGCTATATAGTGATTATTCTTTTTTTTTTAGGTCCTTAAGAAGTAATGTTTCTATTATATTATTTTCTTTTGAATTATTTATATTTTGTCAAAAATGATTATATGTGTAACGACCTGTTTAGTCGTTTTGAGCAGCAAACTTTGATTCTGGAAAAACTGGCAAAAACGATGGACCCCACGACAGACCGTTATGGGCACGACGGACCGTCGAGGGGGTCTCGTTCCAAAATACTTAGAATTCTGAAAAATGGGCACTGAAATCGACTCTCTGAACTTCGTAACGGAATGGCAGAACGGACCGTCACAGGTGTGACGGACCGTCACAGACTTTTCAGAGAAATTGAGTCTCTGAACTCTGTGACGGAGCAGCAGGACGGACCGTCGCAGGCGCGACGGGCCGTCACAGGCTGCTTAATCCCAGGCGGGGTCGGATTTCTTTAATGTTTTAAGGGACATTTTTGACTATTCCTGCTTTAATTATAAAGTTAGTGGGTTAATGTTAATAAGTCTAACTACTTGAGGGTTAAAAGAGGTAACCTTGAGTTAATTGGTGGGTTATTATTGCCATCTTTTATACTTAATTATATGCTAATTAGGGTAAAAGAAAGAGGGTTTGAATAAGAAAAAGAAAAGAACAGAAAGAGAGGGAGAAACGTACGATCAAGAGAAAGAAGAGGACAAAGCTTTGGGAAATTGCTTGCTTGATCAAATTCTTCAGTGGAGGTAGGTTATGGTTTTTATCCTATTCGTAGTAAACTCTTAATAGCGAATGATATGTATTGGTAGTATTGTAAACCCTTCTATATGCTTAATTGTATGCTTGCATGAATGTGATTATGTAATTGTGATATAATAAGCATGATGAAGCTATTGAATCCTAAATCTTGAAAAGAAACCCTAATCTACTTTGTTAATGATGATGCCTAGGTATAAAAGAAGGCTTGATGAACGAAAGTAGTGAGATTAGGGGATCGGGTGCCACGTTCCGGTACCAGGATAGTATATGAGGATCGGAGTGTCACATTCCGACACCAGGATAGTATATGGATCGGGTGCCACGTTCCGGTACCCGGATAGTATATGAGGATCGGAGTGTCACGTTCCGACACCAGGATAGTATATGGATCGGGTGCCACGTTCCGGTACCAGGATAGTATATGAGGATCGGAGTGTCACGTTCCGACACCAGGATAGTATATGGATCGGGTGCCACGTTCCGGTACCAGGATAGAATATGGATCGGGTGTCACGTTCCGACACCAGGATAGAATGAGGATCGGAGTGTCCCGTTCCGACACCAGGATAGAATATGAGGAGCGGAGTGTCACGTACCGACACGAGAGGAATAAAGATAATGAAATCTTGAAAGATGTTAATATACTCAATCTAATGAATCTAATTCCCAAATGAGTATGATGAGGAGGCGTGAGTCCTCATTTATGTGCTTGGTGTTGTGACCAAGGGTTATGGTAATTGTAAATGCTGCATGCTAAGGATATTAGTTGATTTTATGATGTTATCTGATATATACTGTTTTCTATTTTGAGTTGGCCGATGATACCTACTCAGTACTTGTGTTTGTACTGACCTCCTACTTTTATGTTTTGTTTCTTGTTAATTGTGGAGTGCAGCAAACGTACCGCCATCTTCAACTCAACCGCAACTCTAGCCAGTCTTCATTACTCCGGATATCAGGGTGAGCTAATGCTTCTAGCTTGGACTGGATCCTCCTCTTCATGTCTTGATGCCTTGAAGTTCCGGCATGGACTAGCTGTTTATGTATTTTAGCTTCTTAGATACTCTTAGATCTAGTAATTGAAGTAGATGTTCTTGTGATGATGACTTTCAGATTTTGGGGATAATAATAGTTGTTGAGTTTTTAGAAGTTATTGAATTGGTTTTTATTAATGAGTTTAAGTCTTCCGCATTACTTTCTGTTGATATGTTATTGAAATGTTAAGGTTTAGATTGGTTGGTTCGCTCACATAGGAGGGTAAGTGTGGGTGCCAGTCGCGACCCGATTTGGGTCGTGACAAAACTTGGTATCAGAGCATTAGGTTCGTTGGTCTCATCACACAAGAACGAGTCTAGTAGAGTCTTGAGGAACGGTAGGAGGATGCCTTTACTTTTCTTTGAGAGGCTATAAGACTTTAGGAAAATTCCATTCTTTTCTTTCTTTCGTGCTATTACTTGGATCCAATTGGTATCTAGGTGATACAAATTGGTATCTGACCATTTTCACTCTATTTCGCAGATGGTTAGAACTAGAGAAACGACTACGCCAACACCAACATCGGCAAGACAAGAAGCGTCTGAGCCAGCCACTGGGGCTGTAGCTCGAGGAAGAGTAGCGGCAAGAGGCCGTGGTAGAGGTCGTGGGAGGACGTCCTTTAGAGGAAGAGGACGAGCACCTAGCCCATCTGGTACTAGGGCGGTGACTCCTCCACCGATTGAGGAAGTAGTAAGAGAAGGGGAGGATGGGGATAATGAACAGGTGCAGAATGAGGAATTGCCTCCCCAACCTACCCCAGAGATGATCAATCAGGTTCTTGCTTATCTTAGCGGGCTATCTGATCAAGGCCAGACACCTCCAGTGTTTTCTGCACCAGCACCTCAGGCTCCGGAGGTACAACATGCGGCTACTGTGGCTCCCCGCATGGATGCCTCATTGGAAATAGGCACATTTCCTTGTCTGACTACAGGGCCTATAATGACAAATGATCAGCATGAACTTTTCAGTAAGTTCTTGAAATTGAAACCTCCAGTCTTCAAGGGTGCTGAATCTGAGGATGCTTATGATTTTCTGGTTGACTGTCATGAGCTACTACACAATATGGGTGTAGTAGAACGGTTTGGTGTTGAGTTTGTGACTTATCAGTTTCAAGGGAACGCCAAAATGTGGTGGCGGTCACATGTTGAGTGTCAACCAACAGAGGTACCACCTATGACTTGGGCATCATTCTCTAGCTTGTTTATGGAGAAGTAAATCCCCCGTACTTTGAGGGATAGGAAAAGAGATGAGTTCCTGAGCCTAGAGCAAGGTAGGATGTCGGTAACCGCATATGAGGCTAAGTTTCGTGCATTATCTAGGTATGCCACCCAACTTTGTTTCAGTCCACAAGAGCGGATTCGCCGTTTTGTGAAGGGGTTGAGATCAGAGTTCCGGATTTCAGCCTTACAGGTAGCGGCTACAGCGAAATCTTTTCAAGAAGTGGTAGACTTTGTGATAGAGGTAGAGGGAGTGAAGCCAGATGACTTCACCATGGCGACTACATCAAAAAGGTTTCGAAAGGGAGATGAGTTTAATGGTTCTTACTCTAGAGGACAGGGTTCGGGAGGTTACTCAGTCCGACCAATTCAGTCTTCACTACAGACTGTAGTTGGGGGTCCACCTCAAACCGGTCAACACTTCTCTGAGAGACCTATGCTTGAATCCAGAGAATGTTATGGATGTGGGGAGACTGGACACATTAAGAGGTATTGTCCAAAACAGAGTTACAGACCTCCAATGGTTAGAGGTAGAGGTGGTCATGGAAGAGGCCGCTATTCTGGAGAACGTGGTGGCCGAGGTAATGGTGGTCATCAAAACGGCCGGGGTGGTGGGCAAACTAGAGCCACTACAGCACAACATGGTAGGGGCAACGGACAGACAAGTAATGGGGCCCATTATTACGCTTTCCCTGGGCGATCTGAGGCGGAGACATCCGATGCTGTCATCACGGTAATCTTTTGGTTTGTGATTGCATGGCTTTTGTATTATTTGACCCTGGATCCACATTTTCATATGTATCTTCCTCATTTGCTACTGGTCTTAAATTAAATTGTGAATTGCTTGACATGCCTATTCGTGTTTCTACTCCGGTGGGTGAGTCTGTGATAGTTGAAAAGGTGTATAGGTCTTGTCCTGTGACTTTTGTGGGGAACAATACTTATGTAGACTTGGTTATCTTAGACATGGTTGATTTTGATGTAATTCTGGGTATGACTTGGCTTTCTCCGAATTTTGCAATCTTGGATTGTAATGCTAAAACAGTGACGTTAGCCAGGCCTGGGACAGATCCGTTAGTGTGGGAGGGCGACTACACTTCCAATCCGGTTCGTATCGTCTCCTTTCTTCGTGCTAAGAAAATGGTTAGTAAGGTTTGTCTAGCTTTCTTGGCACATCTCAGGAATGACACTACTCAAGTACCTTCAATTGAGTCGGTTTCGATAGTCAGCGAATTTTTAGATGTGTTTCCTGCAGACCTTCCTGGTATGCCACCGGATAGAGATATTGACTTCTGCATCGATCTTGAACCGGGTACTCGCCCCATTTCTATACCCCTTTATAGAATGGCTCCTGCGGAGTTGAGAGAGTTAAAGACCCAACTTCAAGAGTTGTTGAGCAAGGGCTTCATTAGACCAAGTGCATCTCCTTGGGGTGCTCCGGTGTTATTTGTGAAGAAGAAGGATGGGAGTTTTCGGATGTGCATAGACTACAGACAGTTGAACAAGGTAACTATTAAGAACAAGTATCCCATTCCTCGCACTGATGACTTGTTCGATCAGTTACAAGGTGCTTGTGTCTTCTCTAAGATTGACTTGAGATCCGGTTATCATCAATTGAAAATACGAGCAACGGATGTGCCAAAGACTGCTTTTCGGACCAGGTATGGGCATTACGAATTTGTAGTGATGTCTTTTGGTCTTACGAATGCCCCTGCTGCCTTCATGAGCTTGATGAACGGGATTTTTAAGTCATATTTGGATCTCTTTGTGATCGTATTTATTGATGATATACTGATATACTCAAAGAGCAAGAAAGAACATGAGGAGCATTTGAGAAGGGTATTGGAAATGTTGAGGGAGAAAAAGCTTTATGCCAAATTCTCCAAGTGTGAGTTTTGGCTAGATTCAGTGTCCTTCTTGGGTCACGTAGTGTCTAAGGATGGAGTGATGGTGGATCCTTCTAAGATTGAGACAATGAAGAATTGGGTAAGACCTACTAATGTGTCAGAAATAAGGAGCTTTGTTGGTTTAGCTAGCTATTACCGCCGATTTGTCAAGGGATTCTCTTCCATTGCTTCCCAATTGACGAACTTGACTAAGCAGAATGTTCCATTTGTATGGTCGGACGAATGTGAGGAAAGCTTTCAGAAACTCAAGACTTTTTTAACCACTGCACCAATTCTCACCTTGCCCGTGGAAGGTAGGAATTTCATTGTCTATTGTGATGCATCCTATTCTGGTTTGGGTGCAGTGCTAATGCAAGAGAAGAATGTAATTGCTTATGCTTCAAGGCAATTAAAGGTGCACGAACGTAATTATCCGACCCATGATTTGGAATTGGCTGCGGTAGTGTTTGCCTTAAAGCAATAGAGACACTATCTATATGGGGTTAAGTGCGAAGTATACACGGATCATCGTAGCCTACAATATGTTTTTACTCAGAAGGATTTGAACTTGAGACAAAGGAGATGGATGGAACTACTGAAGGACTACAATATCACTATCTTGTATCATCCGGGAAAGGCTAATGTTGTGGCAGACGCCTTAAGTAGAAAGGCAGGGAGCATGGGAAGTCTAGCTCACTTGCAAGTTTCTAGACGTCCATTGGCTAGAGAGGTTCAGACTCTGTTTAACAACTTGATGAGGTTAGAAGTAAATGAGAAGGGAGGATTGTTGGCTTGTGTGGAAGCAAGATCTTCTTTTCTTGACAAGATTAAGGGAAAACAGTTTGATGATGAGAAACTAAGTAGAATCCAAGATAAGGTATTGCGAGGAGAGGCTAAGGAAGCACAAATCGATGAGGAAGGTGTTTTGAGAATCAAGGGGAGGGTATGTGTACCCCGAGTAGATGATTTGATCAACACTATTCTGACAGAGGCTCATAGTTCAAGGTATTCTATACATCCAGGTGCAACCAAGATGTACCGTGACCTAAAGCAACACTTTTGGTGGAGTAGAATAAAGCGTGATATTGTTGATTTTATTGCCAAATGTCCAAACTGTCAACAAGTAAAGTATGAACACCAGAGGCCCGGAGGAACACTTCAAAGAATGCCCATTCCTGAAAGGAAGTGGGAAAGAATTGCAATGGATTTCGTGGTTGGTCTTCCAAAGACAATGGGTAAGTATGACTCTATTTGGGTGATTGTTGATAGGTTAACTAAGTCTGCTCATTTCATTCCGGTCAAGGTGACTTACAATGCAGAGAAGTTAGCCAAAATCTATATCTCAGAAATTGTTCAGTTGCATGGGGTTCCACTCTCCATCATATCAGATAGAGGTACGCAGTTTAATTCTAAGTTTTGGAAAACATTGCATGCGGAATAAGGTACTAGGTTGGACCTTAGTACTGCGTTCCATCCTCAAACCGATGGTCAGTCTGAGCGAACGATACAAGTGTTGGAGGATATGCTTCGTGCATGTGTGATAGAATTTGGTGGTCATTGGGATAGCTTCTTACCATTAGCAGAGTTCTCCTACAACAATAGCTATCACTCAAGCATTGATATGGCCCCATTTGAGGCACTATATGGGAGAAGATGTAGGTCTCTCATTGGGTGGTTTGATGCATTTGAGGTTAGACCTTGGGGTACTGACCTTTTGAGGGATTCATTAGAGAAAGTGAAATCTATTCAAGAAAAGCTGTCAGCGGCGCAAAGTAGGCAAAAGGAATATGCAGATCGAAAGGTTAGAGACTTGGAGTTTATGGAGGGTGAGCAAGTCCTACTGAAGGTTTCGCCCATGAAAGGGGTGATGCGTTTTGGAAAAAAGGGTAAATTGAGCCCAAGGTATATTGGTCCCTTTGAAGTACTTAAGCGAGTAGGGGAGGTGGCTTATGAGTTAGCCTTGCCTCCAGGGCTGTCCGGAGTGCATCCGGAATTTCATGTGTCTATGTTGAAAAGATACCATGGGGATGGAAACTACATTATCCGTTGGGATTCAGTTCTTCTTGATGAAAATTTGTCTTATGAGGAGGAGCCTGTTGCCATTTTGGATAGAGAAGTTCGCAAGCTGAGGTCAAGGGAGATTGCATCCATCAAAGTTCAATGGAAGAATCGACCCGTTGAAAAAGCTACTTGGGAGAAAGAGGCTGATATGCAAGAAAGATACCCACACCTGTTTACCGATTCAGGTACTTCTTTTCGCCCTTGTTTTTCTTCTTGTGATCGTTCGGGGACGAACGATGGGTAAATTGGTATCTATTGTAACGACCTGTTTAGTCGTTTTGAGCAGCAAACTTTGATTCTGGAAAAACTGGCAGAAACGATGGACCCCACGATGGACCGTCATGGGCACGACGAACCGTCGAGGGGGTCTCATTCCAAAATACTTAGAATTCTGAAAAATGGGCACTGAAATCGACTCTCTGAACTTCGTAACGGAATGGCAGGACGGACCGTCACAGACTTTTCAGAGAAATTGAGTCTCTGAACCCTG